>JANJGN010000756.1:0-287175 GCA_026770705.1 Isurus oxyrinchus | reverse complement strand
GAGATTGGGAGGGGTGGAGGGACTGGAGGATTTTACAGAGATTGGGAGGGGTGAGAGGCTGGAGGAGGTTACAGAGTTAGGGAGGGGTGTAGGAGCCGGAGGAGGTTACTGAGGTAGGGAGAGTTTAGGATCCAGAGGAGGTTACAGCGAAAGGGAGGTGTGTAGGGGCTGGAGGGGGTGACAGAGATAGGGAGGGAGTTACAGAGATAGGAATTTACAGAGATAGGGAGGAGTTACAGAGATAACGAGGGGTGTAGGGCTGGAGGAGGTTACAGCAAAAGGGAGGGGTGTAGGGGCTGGAGTGGGTTACAGAGATAGGGAGGGATTTACAGAGATAGGAATTTACAGAGATAGTGATGGAGTTACAGAGATAAGGAGGGGTGTAGGGCTGGAGGAGGTTACAGAAATAGGGAGGGGTGTAGGGGCCTGAGGAGGTTACAGAGATAGGGAGGGAGTTACAGAGATAAGGAGGGGTGTAGGTCTGGAATAGGATACAGAGATTAGGCGGGAGTTACAGACATAGGGAGCTTTGAGAGTCTGGAGAGCGTTACAGAGATAGGGAGGGGTGTTGGAGCTGGAGGAGGTTACAGAGATAGGGAGGGGTGTAGGGGCTGGAGGAGGTTACAAAGATAGGGGTGGGAGTGTAGGGCTGGAGGAGGTTACAGAGATCGGGTGGGAGTTACAGATATAGGGACGGGTGAGAGGCTGGAGAGCGTTACAGAGATAGGGAGTGGTGTAGGAGCTGGAGGATGTTACAGAGAAAGGGAGTGTTGTAGGGATTGGAGGAGGTTACAGAGATTGGGAGGGGTGTAGGGACTGGAGGATTTTACAGAGATAGGGAGGGGTGAGAGGCTGGAGGAGTTTACAGAGTTAGGGAGGGGTGCAGGAGCCGGAGGAGGTTACTGAGGTAGGGAGGGTTGTAGGGGCTGGATGCCGTTACAGAGATAGGAAGTTACAGAGATAGGGAGGGAGTTACAGAGATAAGGAGGGGTGCAGGGCTGGAGGAGGTTACAGAGATAGGGAGGGGTGTAGTGGCAGCAGAAAGGTACAGAGATAGGGAGGGGTGTAGGGGCTGGAGGAGTTTACAGAGATAGGGAAAGGTGTACGGGCTGGCGAAGGTTACAGAGTTAGGGAGGGGGCGTAGGTGCTGGAGGAGGTTACAGAAATAGGGAGGGGTGTAGGGGCTGGAGGAGGTTAGAGATTTAGGGAGGGGTTTAGGGGCTGGAGGAGGTTACAGAGTTAGGGATGTTGTTGGGGCTGTAGGAAGTTACAGAGTTAGGGAGGGTTATAGGGGCCGGAGGATGTTACAGAGATAGGGAGGGGTGTAGTGGCTGGAGGAGGTTACAGAGATACAGAGGTGTTAAGGGGTTGGAGGTGGTTACACATATAGGGAAGTGTGTATCGATAGGAGGAGGTTACATAGATAGGGAGGGGTGTAGGTGCCGGAGCAGTTTACAGAGATATGGAGAGGTGAAGGGGCTGGAGGAGGTTAGAGATAGGGAGGGGTGTACGGGCATGAGGAGGTTACAGAGATAGGGAGGGGTTTAAATGCTGCCGGGGGGTTACAGAGATATGGAGGGGTGTAGGGGCTTTAGGTGGTTACAGATATAGGGAGGGGTGTAGGGACTGGAGGAGATTACAGAGATAGGGAGGGGGTGTACTGGCTGGAGAAGCTTACAGAGATCGGGAGCGTTGTAAGGGTTGGAGCAGGTTAAAGAGATATGGAGGAGCGTAGGTGCTGGAGGAGGTTACAGAAATAGGAAGGGGTTTCGGTGCTGTTGGATTTTACAGAGATAGGGAGGGGTGTAGGGGCCGGAGGAGGTTACAGAGACAGGGAGGGGTGGAGGGGTTGGAGCAGATTACAGAGATAGGGAGGGGCGTAGGGGCTGGATGAGGTTACAGAGATAGGGAGGGGGGTAGGGGCCGGAGCAGGTTTCAGAGATAGGGAGGGGTGTAGGGGTAGGATGCACTTATAGAGATAGTGAGGTGTGTAGGGGTTGGAGGATGTTACAGAGATAGGGACGTGTGTAGGGGCTGGAGGAGGTTACTGAGATAGGGAGGTGTGTAGGTGTTGGAGGAGGTTACAGAGATAGGGAGGAATGAGAGGCTGGAGGGTGTTACAGAGATAGTGAGGGAGTTATAGTGATAATGAGTGGTGTAGGTCTGGAGGAGGTTAAATATAGTGAGGGGTGTACGGGCATGAGGAGGTTACAGAGATAGGGAGGGGTGTAGGGGCTGGAGGAATTTACAGAGATAGGGACAGGTGTAGGAGCCGGAGGAGATTACACAGACAGGGAGGGGTGTAGGGGCTGGAAGAGGTTACAGAGATAGGGAGGGATGCAGGGGCTGGAGGAGGTTACAGAGATAGGGAGCGGTGAGAGGCTGGAGGAGGTTACAGAGATTGGGGGGGAGTTACAGAGATGGTGGAGTGATAGGCTGGAGGAGGTTACAGAGATAGGGTGGGATGTAGGGGCTGGAGGAGGTTACAGAGATAGGGAGATGTGCATGGTTTGGAGGAGGTTACAAGGATAAGGAGGAGTGTAGGGCTGGAGGATGTTACAGAGATAGGGGGAGGTGTAGGGGCTGGAGGAGGTTACAGAGATAGGGAGGGTTTTGGGGGCTGGAGGAGTTAACTGAGATAGGGAGCGATGAGAGGCTGGAGGAGGTTACAGAGATACAGAGCGGTGGAGGGTTGGAGGAGGTTACAGAGATAGGGAGGGGTCTAGGGACTGGAGGAGGTTACAGAGACAGGGAGAGGTGTAGGAGCCAGAGGAGGTTATAAAGATAGGGAGGGGTGTAGGGTTTGGAGGTGGTTATAGAGATAAGTAGGGGTGAGAGGCTGGAGGTGGTTATCGAGATAGTTAGGGGTGAGAGGCTGGAGGAGGTTACAGAGATAGGGAGAGGAGTAGTAGCTGGAGGAGGTTACAGAGATAGGGAAGGGTGTAGAGACTGGAGGAGGTTACAGAGATAGGGAGGGGTGCAAGGCTGGAGGAGGTTACAGAGTTAGGGACAGTTTAGGAGCCGGAGGAGGTTGCAGCGAAAGTGTGGGGTGTAGGGGCTGGAGGGGGTTACAGAGATAGGGAAGGATTTACAGAGATAGGAAGTTACAGAGATAGGGAGGGAGTTACAGAGATAAGGAGGGGTGTAGGGCTGGAGGAGGTTACAGAGATAGGGAGAGGTGTAGGGGCCATAGAAGGTTACAGAGATAGGGAGGGGTGTAGGGGATGGAGGAGCTAACAGATTTAGGGAGGGTTGTAGGGGTTGGAGCAGGTTACAGAGATTGGGAGGGGCGTAGGGGCTGGAGGAGGTTACAGAGATTGGGAGGGAGTTACAGAGATAGTGACGGGTGAGAAGCTGGAGAGTGTTACAGAGATAGGGAGGGGGTGTAGGAGCTGGAGGATGTTAAAGAGATAGGGAGTGGTGCAGGGATTGGAGGAGGTTACAGAGATAGGGAGGGGTGTAGGGACTGGAGGATGTTACAAAGATAGGGAGAGGTGTAGGGATTGGAGGAGTTTACAGAGATAGCGAGGGGTGTAGGGATGGAGGAGTTTACAGAGATAGGGAGGGGTGAGAGGCTGGAGGAGGTTACAGTGTTATGGAGAGGTGTAGGAGCCGGAGGAGGTTACTGAGATAGGGAGGGTTGTAGGTGCTGGATGGGGTTACAGAGATAGGAATTTACAGAGATAGGGAGGGAGTTACTGAGATAAGGAGGGGTGTAGGTCTGGAAGAGGATACAGAGATAGGGCGGGAGTTACAGAAATAGGGAGTGGTGAGAGGCTGGAGAGCGTTACGGAGATAGGGAGGGGTGTTGGAGCTGGAGGAGGTTACAGAGATAGGGAGGGGTGTATGGGCTGGAGGAGGTTACAAAGATAGGGGTGGGGGAAGGGCTGGAGGAGGTTACAGAGATATGGAGGTTGTAGGGTCTGGAGGAGGTTACAGAGTTAGGGAAGTGTGTAGGGGCTGAAGGAGGTTTAAAGAGATAGGGAGGAATGAGAGGCTGGAGGGTGTTACAGATAAAGTGAGGGAGTTATAGTGATAATGAGCAGTGTAAGTCTGGAGGAGGGGACAGATAGTGAGGGGTGTACGGGCATGAGGAGGTTACAGATTTAGGGAGGGGTGTAGGGGCTGGAGGAAGTTACCGAGATAGGGAGGGGTGTAGGGGTAGGAGGTGGTTATAGAGATAGGGAGGGGTGCAAGGGTAGGAGGAGGTTACAGAGATACGGAGGGGTATAGGAGCCGGAGGAGATTACACATACAGGGAGGGGTGTAGGGGCTGGAAGAGGTTACAGAGATAGCGAGGGGTGTAAGGGCTGGAGGAGAATACAGAGATCGGGAGCGGTGAGAGGCTGGAGGAGGTTACAGAGATGGGGGGGGGGGGAGTGACAGGGATGGGGGGGTGATAGACTGGAGGAGGTTACAGAGAGAGGGCGGGATGTCGGGGCTGGAGGATGTTACAGAGATAGGGAGGTGTGCAGGGTTTGGAGGAGATTACAAGGATAAGGAGGAGTGTAGGGCGGGAGGATGTTACAGAGATAGGGGGAGGTGTAGGGGCTGGAGGAATTTACAGAGATAGGGAGGGTTGTAGGGGCCAGAGGACATTACTGAGATAGGGAGCGATGAGAGGCTGGAGGAGGTTAAGGAGATGCAGAGGGGTGTAGGGGATGGAGGAGGTTACAGAGTTAGGGAGGGGTCAAGGGACTGGAGGAGGTTACAGTGACAGGGAGAGTAGTAGGATCCAGAGGAGGTTACAAAGATAGGGAGTGGTGTAGGGGTTGGCGGTGGTTATAGAGATAGGTAGGGGTGAGAGGCAGGAGGAGGTTACGGAGATAGGGAGAGGAGTAGGAGCCGGAGGAGGTTACAAAGATAGGGAGGGGTGTCGGGGCTGGAGGAGGTTACAGATAGAGGAAGGGGTGTAGGGATTGGAGGACATTACAGATATAGGGAGGGGTGTAGGGACTGGAGCAGGTTACAGAGATAGGGAGGGGTGTGAGGCTGGAGGAGGTTACAGAGTTAGGGAGAGTTTAGGAGCCGGAAGAGGTTACAGCGAAAGGAAGGGGTGTCGGGGCTGGAGGGGGTTAAAGAGATAGGGAGGAAGTTACAGAGATAGGAAGTTACAGAGATAGGGAGGGTATTACAGAGATAAGGAGGGGTGTAGGGCTGGAGAAGGTTACAGAGATAGGGAGAGGTTTAGGGGCCTGAGAAGGTTACAGAGATAGTGAGGGGTGTAGGGGCTGGCGAAGCTTACAGATTTAGGGAGGGTTGTAGGGGTTGGAGCAGGTTACAGAGATTGGGAGGGGCGTAGGGGCTGGAGGAGGTTACAGAGATAGGGAGGGGTTTAGGGCTGGAGGAGGTTACAGTGATAGGGAGGGAGTTACAGAGATAGGGACGGGTGAGAGGCTGGAGAGCGTTACAGAGATAGGGAGGGGCGTAGGAGCTGGAGGATGTTAAAGAGATAGGGAGTGGTGCAGGGATTGGAGGAGGTTACAGAGATAGGGAGGGGTTTAGGGACTGGAGGATGTTACACAGATAGGGCGAGGTGTAGGGATTGGAGGAGTTTACAGAGATAGCGAGGTGTGTAGGGATGGAGGAGTTTACAGAGATAGGGAGGGGTGAGAGGCTGGAGGATGTTACAGAGTTACGGAGAGGTGTAGGAGCCAGAGGAGGTTACTGAGATAGGGAGGGTTGTAGGTGCTGGATGGGGTTACAGAGATAGGAATTTTCAGAGAAAGAGAGGGAGTTACTGAGATAAGGAGGGGTGTAGGTCTGGAAGAGGATACAGAGATAGGGCAGGAGTTACAGAGATAGGGAGTGGTGAGAGGCTGGAGAGCGTTACAGAGATAGGGAGGGGTGTTGGAGCTGGAGGAGATTACAGAGATAGGGAGGGAAGTATGGGCTGGAGGAGGTTACAAAGATAGAGGTGGGGGAAGGGCTGGTGGAGGTTACAGAGATACGGAGGAATGAGAGGCTGGAGGGTGTTACAGAGATAGTGAGGGAGTTATAGTGATAATGAGCAGTGTAGGTCTGGAGGAGGTTACAGATAGTGATGCGTTTACGGGCATGAGGAGATTACAGAGAGAGGGAGGGGTGTAGGGGCTGGAGGAAGTTAGAGATAGGGAGGGTTGTAGGGGCTAGAGGAGGATACAGAGATCGGGAGGGGTGTAGGGGCTGGAGGAGGTTACATAGATAGGGAGGGGTGTAGGTGCTGGAGGAGGTTACAGAGATAGGGAGGGGTGTAGGGTCTGGAGGAGGTTACAGAGATATGGAGGTTGTAGGGTCTGGAAGAGGTTACAGAGTTAGGGAGGTGTGTAGGGGCAGAAGGAGGTTACAGAGATAGGGAGGAATAAGAGGCTGGAGGGTGTTACAGAGAAAGTGAGGGAGTTAGAGTGATAATGTGCGGCGTAGGTCTGGAGGAGGTTACAGACAGTGAGGGGTGTGTGGGCATGAGGAGGTTACAGAGTGAGGGAGGGGTGTAGGGGATGGAGGAAGTTACAGAGATAGGGAGGGGTGTAGGGTTAGGAGGCGGTTAAAGAAATAGGGAGGGGTGTAGGGGCCGGAGGAGGTTACAGATATAGGGAGGGGTATAGGAGCCGGAGGAGATTACACAGACAGGGAGGGGTGTAGGGGCTGGAAGAGGTTACAGAGATAGGGAGCGGTGAGAGGCTGGAGGAGGTTACAGAGATGGGGGTGTAGTTACAGAGATGGGGGGGTGATAGGCTGGAGGAGTTACAGAAATAGGGTGGGATGTAGGGGCTGGAGGATGTTACAGAGATAGGGAGGCGTGCAGGGTTTGGAGGAGGTTACAAGGATAAGGAGTAGTGTAGGGCGGGAGGATGTTACAGAGATAGGGGGAGGTGTAGGGGCTGGAGGAAGTTACAGAGATGCAAAGGGGTGTAGGGGTTGGAGGAGGTTACAGAGATAGGGAGGGGTCTAGGGACTGGAGGAGGTTACAGAGACAGGGAGAGGAGTAGGAGCCAGAGGAGGTTACAAAGATAGGGAGTGGTGTAGGGGTTGGCGGTGGTTATAGATATAGGTAGGGGTGAGAGGCTGGAGGAGGTTATAGACATATGTAGGGGTGAGAGGCAGGAGGAGGTTACAGAGATAGGGAGAGGAGTAGGAGCCGGAGGAGGTTACAAAGATAGGGAGGGGTTTTGTGTCTGGAGCAGGTTACAGACAAAGGGAGGGGTGTAGGGATTGGAGGAGGTTACAGAGATAGGGAGGGGTGTAGGGACTGGAGCAGGTTACAGAGATAGGGAGAGTTTCAGAGCCGGAGGAGGTTACAGCGAAAGCGAGGGTTGTAGGGGCTGGAGGGGGATACAGAGATAGGGTGGAAGTTACAGAGATAGGGAGGGAGTTACAGAGATAGGGAGGGAGTTACAGAGATAAGGAGGGGTGTAGGGCTGGAGGTGGTTCCAGAGATAGGGAGGGGTGTAGGGGCCTGAGAAGCTTACAGAGATAGGGAGGGGTGTAGGGGCTGGAGGAGGTTACAGAGATAGGGAGGGGTGTAGGGGCTGGCGAAGCTTTCAGATTTAGGGAGGGGTGTAGGGGTTGGAGCAGGTTACAGAGATTGGGAGGGGCGTAGGGGCTGGAGGAGGTTACAGAGATAGGGAGGGGTGTAGGTCTGGAGGAGGTACAGAGATAGGGAGGGAGTTACAGAGATAGGGATGGGTGAGAGGCTGGAGAGCATAACAGAGATGAGGAGGGTTGTAGGAGCTTGAGGATGTTACAGAGATAGGGAGGGGTGTAGGGATTGGAGGAGGTTACAGAGATAGGGAGGGGTGTAGGGACTGGAGGATGTTACAAAGATAGGGAGGGGTGTACGGATTGGAGGAGTTTACAGAGATAGGGAGGGGTGTAGGGATGGAGGAGTTTACAGAGATAGGGAGGGGTGAGAGGCTGGAGGAGGTTACAGAGTTAGGGAGAGGTGTAGGAGCCGGAGGAGGTTACTGAGATAGGGAGGGTTGTAGGTGCTGGATGGGGTTACAGAGATAGGAATTTACAGAGATCGGGATGGAGTTACTGAGATAAGGAGGGGTGTAGGGCTGGAGGAGGTTACAGAGATAGGAAGGGGTGTAGGAGCTGGCGAAGCTTACAGAGATAGGGAGGGTTGTAGGGGCTGGAGGAGATTACACAGACATGGAGGGGTGTAGGGGCTGGAAGAGGTTACAGAGATAGGGAGTGGTGTAGGGGCTGGAGGATCTTACAGAGATAGGGAGCGGTGAGAGGCTGGAGGAGGTTACAGAGATGGGGGGTAGTTACAGAGATGGGGGGGGTGATAGGCTGGAGGAGGTTACAGAGATCGGGCGGGATGTAGGGGCTGGAGGATGTAACAGAGATAGGGAGGTGTGCAGGGTTTGGAGGAGGTTAGAAGGATAAGGAGGTGTGTAGGGGCTGGCGAAGCTTACAGAGATAGGGAGGGGTGTAGGGGTTGGAGCAGGTTACAGAGATAGCGAGAGGCGTAGGGGCTGGAGGAAGTTACAGAGATAGGGAGGGGTGTAGGGCTGGAGGAGGTTACAGAGATAGGGAGGGAGTTGCAGAGATAGGGACCGGTGAGTGGCTGGGGTGCTTTACAGAGATAGGGTGTAGGGACTGGATGAGGTTACAGAGATGGGGGGGGAGGGGCTGGCGATGCTTACAGAGATAGGGAGGGGTGTAGGGGTTGGAGCAGGTTACAGAGATAGGGAGGGGCGTAGGGCTGTAGGAGGTTACAGAGTTAGGGAGGGAGATACAGAGGTAGGGACGGGTGAGAAGCTGGGGAGAGTTACAGAGATAGGGAGGGGTGTAGGATCTGGCGAAGCTTACAGAGATAGGGAGGGGTGTAGGGGTAGGATGGGGTTACAGAGATAGGGAGGATGTTACAGAGATCGGGAGGGAGTTACAGAGGTAAGGAGGGGTGTAGGGCTGGAGGAGGTTACAGAGATAGGGACGGGTGTAGGGGCTAGAGGAGGTTACAGAGATAGGGAGGGGTGTAGGGGCTGGAGGAGGTTACAGAGATAGGGAGGTGTGTAGGGGCTGGCGAAGCTTACAGAGATAGGGAGGGGTATAGGGGTTGGAGCAGGTTACAGAGATAGCGAGAGGCGTAGGGGCTGGAGGAGGTTACAGAGATAGGGAGGGGCGTAGGGCTGGAGGAGGTTACAGATATAGGGAGGGAGTTACAGAGATAGGGACCGGTGAGAGGCTGGGGAGCGTAACAGAGATAGGGAGGTGTGTAGGAGCTGGTGGATGTTACAGAGATAGAGAGGGGTGTAGTGGCTGCAGGAGGGTACAGAGTTAGGGAGGGGTGTAGGGAATGGAGCAGTTTACAGAGATAGGGAAGGGTGTACGGGCTGGCGAAGGTTACAGAGATAGGGAGGGATGTAGGGGCTGGAGGAGGTTTGAGATTTAAGGAGTGGTGTAGGGGCTGGAGGATGTTAGAGATAGGGAGGTGTGTACGGGCATGAGGAGGTTACAGAAATAGGGAGGGGTGTAGATGCTGTCGCGGGTTACAGAGTTATGGAGGGGTTTAGGGGCTCTACGAGGTTACAGAGATGAGGAGGTGTGTTGGGACTGGAGGAGGTTACAGAGATAGGGAGGGGCGTAGGGGCTGGAGGAGGTTACAGAGATAGGGAGGGATGCAGGGGCTGGAGGAGGTTTGAGATTTAGGGAGTGGTGTAGGGGCTGGAAGAGGTTCCAGAGTTAGGGAGGTTGTAGGGGTTGGAGGAGGTTACAGAGTTATGGAGGGGTATAGGGGCCGGAGGATGTTACAGAGATAGGGAGGGGTGTAGTGGCTGGAGGAGGTTACAGAGATACGGAGGTGTGTAGGGGTTGGAGGAAGTTACAGATATAGGGAAGTGTGTAGGGGTTTGGAGGAGGTTACAGAGATAGGGAGGGGTGCAGGGGTTGGAGAAGGTTACAGAGATAGGGAGGGGTGTAGGAGCCGGAGGAGGTTACCGAGATAGGGAGAGGTGAAGGGGCAGGATGAGGTTAGAGATAGGGAGGGGTGTACGGCATGAGGAGGTTACAGAGATAGGGAGGGGTGTAGATGCAGTCGCGGGTTAAAGAGTTATGGAGGGGTGAAGGGTCTCTACGAGGTTACAGAGATGGGGAGGGGTGTAGGGACTGGAGGAGGTTACAGAGGAAGGGAGGGGTGTAACGTCTGGAGAAGCTTACAGAGATCGGGAGGGGTGTAAGGGTTGGAGCAAGTTACAGAGATAGGGAGGGGCGTAGGTTTTGGAGGAGGTTACAGAGATAGCGAGGGGTGTAGGGGCTGGAGCAGGTTACTGAGATATGAGGGGTGAAGGGGCGGGAGGAAGTTACAGAGATACGGAGGGTTGTAGGGGCTGTAGGAGGTTACAGAGATTGGGCTGGGTGTAGGGGCTGGAGGTGGCTACAGAGATAGGGAGGGTTGTAGGGGCTGGTGGAGGTTACAGAGATAAGGATGCGTTCAGGGGCTGTAGGATTTTACAGAGATAGGGAGGGGTGTAGGAGCCGGAGGAGGTTACAGAGATAGGGAGGGGTGTAGGGGTTGGAGCAGCTAACAGGCATAGGGAGGGGCGTAGGGGCTGGAGGAGGTTACAGAGATAGAGAGGGGTGTAGGGGCTGGATGAGGTTACAGAGATAGGGGCGGGAGTAGGGGCTGGCGAAGCTTACAGAGATAGGGAGGGGTGTAGGGCTTGGAGCAGGTTACAGAGATGGGGAGGGGCGTAGGGGCTGGAGGAGGTTACAGAGATAGGCAGGAGTGTCGGGCTTTACGAGGTTACAGAGTTAGGGAGGGAGTTACAGAGATAGGGACGGGTGAGAGGCTGGGGAGCTTTACAGAGATAGGGAGGGGTGTAGGAGCTGGAGGATGTTACAGAGATAGGAAGTTACAGAGATAGGGAGGGAGTTACAGAGATAAGGAGGGGTGTAGGGCTGGAGGATGTTACAGAGATAGGGCCGGGTGTAGGGGCTGGAGGAGGTTACAGAGTTAGGGAGGGGTGTAGGGGCTGGAGGAGGTTACAGAGATAGGGAGGTGTGTAGGGGCTGGCGAAGCTTACAGAGATAGGGAGTGGTGTAGGGGTTGGAGCTGGTTACAGAGATAGCGAGAGGCGTAGGGGCTGGAGGAGGTTACAGAGATAGGGAGGGGTGTAGGGCTGGAGGAGGTTACAGAGATAGGGTGGGAGTTACAGAGATAGGGACCGGTGAGAGGCTGGGGAGCTTTACAGAGATAGGGAGGGGTATAGGAGCTGGAGGATGTTACAGAGATAGGGAGGGGTGTAGGGTTGGAGGATGTTACAGAGATAGGGAGGGGTGTAGGGACTGGAGGAGTTTACAGAGATAGGGTAGGGGTGAGAGGCTGGAGGAGGTTACAGAGTTAGGGAGAGGTGTAGGAGCCGGAGGAGGTTACTGAAATAGGGAGGGTTGTAGGGGCTGGATGGGGTTACAGAGATAGGAAGTTAAAGTGATGGGGAGGGAGTTACCGAGATAAGGAGGGGTGCATGGCTGCAGGAGGTTACAGACATAGGGAGGGATGTAGTGGCTGCAGGAGGGTACAGAGTTAGGGAGGGGTGTAGGTGCTGGAGGAGTTTACAGAGATAGGGAAGGGTGTACGGGCTGGCGAAGGTTACAGAGATAGGGAGGGGCGTAGGGGCTGGAGGAGGTTACAGAGATAGGGAGGGATGTAGGGGTTGGAGGAGGTTTGAGAATTAGGGAGCGGTGTAGGGGCTGCAGGAAGTTACAGAGTTAGGGAGGTTGTTGGGGTTGGAGGAGGTTACAGATTTATGGAGGTGTATAGGGGCCGGAGGATGTTACAGAGATAGGGAGGTGTGTAGTGGCTGGAGGAGGTTACAGAGATATGGAGGTGTGTAGGGGATGGAGGAGGTTACAGATATAGGGAAGTGTGTCGGGGTTTGGAGGAGGTTACAGAGATAGGGAGATGTGAAGGGGCAGGATGAGGTTAGAGATAGGGAGGGGTGTACGGGCATGAGGAGGTTACAGAGATAGGGATGGGTGTAGATGCTGTCGCGGGTTACAGAGTTATGGAGGGGTGTAGTGGCTCTACGAGGTTACAGAGATGGGGAGGGGTGTAGGGACTGGAGGAGGTTACAGAGATAGGGAGGGTTGTAGGGGCTGGAGGAGGTTACAGAGATAGGGGTGTAGGGGCTGGAGGAGATTACAGAGATAGGGAGGTGTGTACCGTCTGGAGAAGCTTACAGAGATCGGGAGTGTTGTAAGGTTTGGAGCAGGTTACAAAGATAGGGAGGGGCGTAGGGGTTGGAGGAGGTTAGAGATAGGGAGCGGTGTCGGGGCTGGAGCAGTTTACAGAGATATGAGGGGTGCAGGGGCGGGAGGAAGTTACAGAGATACGGAGGGTTGTAGGGGCTGGTGGATGTTACAGAGATAAGGATTGGTTTAGGGGCTGTAGGATTTTACAGAGATAGGGAGGGGTGTAGGGGTTGGAGCAGGTTACAGGCATAGGGAGGGGCGAAGGGGCTGGAGGAGGTTACAGAGATAGAGAGGGATGTAGGGGCTGGATGAGGTTACAGATTTAGGGAGGGGTGTAGGGACTGGAGGAGGTTACAGAGATAGGGAGGTTGTAGGGTCTGGAGGAGGTTCCAGAGTTATGGAGGGGTATAGGGGCCGGATCAGGTTACAGAGATAGGGAAGGGAGTACGGCTGGAGGAGGTTACAGAGATAGGGAGGTGTTTAGGGTTTGGAGGAGGTTACAGAGATAGTGAAGTGTGCAGGGGCTGAGGAGGTTATAGGGATAGTGAGGAATGAGATGCTGGAGGGTGTTACAGAGATAGTGAGGGAGTTATAGTGATAATGAGCGGTGTAGGTCTGGTGGAGGTTACAGATAGTGAGGGGTGCACGGGCATGAGCAGGTTACACAGACAGGGAGGGGTGTAGTGGCTGGAGGAGGTTAAAGAGATAGGGAGGGATGTTGGGGCTGGAGGAGGTTACAGAGATAGGGAGCAGTGAGAGGCTGGAGGAGGTTACAGAGATAGGGAGGGGTGTAGGGGCTGGAGGAGGTTACAGAGATAGGGAGGGGTGCAGGGTTTGGAGGAGGTTACAAGGATAAGGAGGACTGTAGGTCTGGAGGAAGTTACAGAGATAGGGAGGGGTGTAGGGGCTGGATGAGGTTACAGAGATGGGGGGGGAGTAGGGGCTGGCGAAGCAAGCAGAGATAGGGAGGGGTGTAAGGGTTGGAGAAGGTTACAGAGATAGGGAGGGGCGTAGGGGCTGGAGGAGGTTACAGAGATAGGGAGGGGTGTAGGGCTGTAGGAGGTTACAGAGTTAGGGAGGGAGTTGCAGAGATAGGGATGGGTGAGAGGCTTGGGATCGTTACAGAGATAGGGAGGGGTGTAGGAGCTGGAGGATGTTACAGAGATAGGGAGGGGTGTAGTGATTGCAGGAGGTTACAGAGATAGGGAGGGGTGTAGGGACTGGAGTTGTTTACAGAGATCGGGAGGGGGTGAGAAACTGGAGGAGGTTACAGAGTTAGGGAGAGGTGTAGGAGCCGGAGGAGGTTACTGAATAGGGAGGGTTGTAGGGGCTGGATGGGGTTACAGAGATAGGAAGTTACAGAGATAGGGAGGGAGTTACAGAGATAAGGAGGGGTGCATGGCTGGAGGAGGTTACAGAGATAGGGAGGGGTGAAGTGGCTGCAGGAGGGTACAGAGTTGGGGAGGGGAGTAGGGGCTGGAGGAGTTTATAGAGACAAGGAAGGGTGTACGGGCTGGCGAAGGTTACAGAGATAGGGAGGGGCGTAAGGGCTGGAGGAGATTACAGAGATAGGGAGGGATGTAGGGGCTGGAGGAGGTTTGAGATTTAGGGAGGGGTGTAGGGTCGGAGGATGTTACAGAGATAGGGAGGTGTGGAGGGGTTGAAGAAGGTTACAGAGATAGGGAGCTGTGTAGAAGCCGGAGGAGGTTGCAGAGATAGGTAGGGGTGAGAGGCTGGAGAGCGTTACAGAGATAGGGAGGGGAGTAGGAGCCGGAGGAGGTTACAGAGATAGGGAGAGGTGAAGGGGCTGGAGGAGGTTAGAGATAGGGAGGGATGTACGGGCATGAGGAGGTTACAGAGATAGGGTGGGGTGTAGATGCTGCCGGGAGTTACAGAGTTATGGAGGGTTTTAGGTGCTCTAGGAGGTTACAGAGATGGGGAGGGGTGTAGGGACTGGAGGAGGTTACAGAGATAGGGAGGGGTGTAGGGGCTGGAGGAGGTTACAGAGATAGGTAGGGGTGTAGGGGCTGGAGGAGATTACAGAGATAGGGAGGGGTGTAGCGGCTGTAGGAGGTTACAGAGATAGGGAGGGGCGTAGGGGCTGGAGGAGGTTACAGAGATAGGGAGCAGTGTAGGGGCTGGAGCAGGTTACAGAGATATGAGGGGTGTAGGGGCTGGAGGAGATTACAGAGATAGGGAGGGGTGTACCGGCTGTAGGAGGTTACAGAGATAGGGATGGGTGTAGGGGCTGGAGGAGGTTACAGAGATAGGGAGGGGCGTAGGGGCTGGAGGAGGTTACAGAGATAGGGAGCAGTGTAGGGGCTGGAGCAGGTTACAGAGATATGAGGGGTGTAGGGGCTGGAGGAAGTTACAGAGATACGGAGGTTTGTAGGGGCTGTAGGAGGTTACAGAGATAGGGATGGGTGTAGGGGCTGGTGGAGGTTGCAGAGATAAGGATGGGTTAAGGGGCTGTAGGATTTTACAGAGATAGGGAGGGGTGTAGGGGCTGGTGGAGGTTGCAGAGATAAGGATGGGTTTAGGGGCTGTAGGATTTTACAGAGATAGGGAGGTTTGTAGGGGCTGTAGGAGGTTACAGAGATAGGGATGGGTGTAGGGGCTGGAGGAGGTTACAGAGATAGGGAGGGTTGTAGGGGCTGGTGGAGGTTGCAGAGATAAGGATGGGTTTAGGGGCTGTAGGATTTTACAGAGATAGGGAGGGGTGTAGGGGCCGGAGGAGGTTACAGAGATAGGGAGGGGTGTAGGGGTTGGAGCAGGTTCCAGACATAGGGAGGGGCGTAGGGGCTGGAGGAGGTTACAGAGATAGGGAGGGGTGTAGGGGCTGGATGAGGTTAGAGAGTTAGGGAGGGGTGTAGGGTCTGGAGGAGGTTACAGAGATAGGGAGGTTTTAGGGTCTGGAAGAGGTTGCATAGTTATGGAGGGGTATAGGGGCCGGATCAGGTTACAGAGATAGGGACGGGTGTAGTGTCTGGAGGAGGTTACAGAGATAGGGAGGGGTGCAGGGTTTGGAGGAGGTTACAAGGATAAGGAGGAGTGTAGGGCTGGAGGAGGTTACAGAGATAGGGAGGGGTGTAGGGGCTGGATGAGGTTACAGAGATGGGGGGAGAGTGTGGGCTGGCGAAGCTAACAGAGATAGGGAGGGTTGTAGGGGTTGGAGAAGGTTACAGAGATAGGGAGGGGCGTAGGGGCTGGAGGAGGTTACAGAGATAGGGAGGGTTGTAGGGCTGTAGGAGGTTACAGAGTTAGGGAGGGAGTTCCAGAGATAGGGACGGGTGAGAGGCTGGGGATCGTTACAGAGATAGGGAGTGGTGTAGTGATTGCAGGAGGTTACAGAGATAGGGAGGGGTGTAGGGACTGGAGCTGTTTACAGAGATAGGGAGTGGAGAGAAACTGGAGGAGGTTACAGAGTTAGGGAGAGGTGTAGGAGCCGGAGGAGGTTACTGAATAGGGAGGGTTGTCGTGGCTGGATGGGGTTACAGAGATAGGAAGTTACAGAGATAGGGAGGGAGTTACAGAGATAGGGACGGGTGAGAGGCTGGGGAGCGTTACAGAGATTGGGAAGGGTGTAGGAGCTGGAGGATGTTACAGAGATAGGGAGCGGTGTCGTGATTGCAGGAGGTTACAGTGATCGGGAGGGGTGTAGGGACTCGAGTTTACAGAGATAGGGAGGGGGTGAGAGGCTGGAGGAGGTTACAGAGTTAGGGAGAAGTGTAGGAGCCGGAGGAGGTTACTGAATAGGGAGGGTTGTAGGGGCAGGATGGGGTTACAGAGATAGGAAGTTACAGAGATATGGAGGCAGTTACAGAGATAAGGAGGGGTGCATGGCTGGAGGAGGTTACAGAGATGGGGAGGGGTGAAGTGGCTGCAGGAGGGCGTAGGGGCTGGAGGAGGTTACAGAGATAGGGAGGGGTGTAGGGGCTGGAGGAGGTTTGAGATTTAGGGAGGGGTCTAGGGGCTGGAGGAGGTTACAGAGTTAGGGAAGCGTGTATGGGCTGGCGAAGGTTACAGAGATAGGGAGGGGCGTAGGGGCTGGAGGAGGTTACAGAGTTAGGGAGGTTGTAGTGGTTGGAGGAGGTTACAGATGTAGGGAGGGGTATAGGGGCCAGAGGATTTTGCAGAGATGGGGAGGTGTGTAGGGGTTGGAGAAGGTTACAGAGATAGGGAGGGGTGTAGGAGCCGGAGGAGGTTACAGAGATAGGGAGAAGTGAAGGGGCTGGAGGAGGTTAGAGATAGGGAGGGATGTACGGGCATGAGGAGGTTACAGAGATAGGGAGGGGTGTAGATGCTGTCGGGGGTTACAGAGTTATGGAGGGGTGTAGGTGCTCTAGGAGGTTACATGGGGAGGGGTGTAGGGACTGGAGGAGTTTACAGAGATAGGGAGGGGTGTAGGGGCTGGAGGAGGTTACAGAGATAGGGAGGGGTATAGGGTCTGGAGGAGATTACAGAGATAGGGAGGGGTGTACCGGCTGGAGGAGGTTACAGAGATAGGGAGGGCTGTAGGGGCTGGAGCAGGTTACAGAGATAGGGAGAGGCGTAGGGGCTGGAGGAGGTTACAGAGATAGGGAGCGGTGTAGGGGCTGGAGCAGGTTACAGAGATATGAGGTGTGTAGGGGCTGGAGGAAGTTACAGGGTTACGGAGGTTTGTAGGGGCTGTAGGTGGTTACAGAGAAAGGGAGGGGTGTAGGGGACGGAGGATGTTGCAGAGTCAGGGAGGTGAGTAGGGGTTGGAGCAGGTTACAGACATAGGGAGGGGTTAAGGCGCTGGAGGAGTTTACAGAGATAGGGAGGGCTGTAGGGGCTGGATGAGGTTAGAGAGTTAGGGAGGGATGTAGGGGCTGGAGGAGGTTACAGAGATAGGGAGGTTGTAGGGTCTGGAGGAGGTTACAGAGTTATGGAGGTGTGTAGGGGTTGGAGGAGGTTACAGAGATAGGGATGTGTGTAGGTGCTGGAACAGGATACAGGGATAGTGTGGAATGAGAGGCTGGAGGGTGTTACAGAGATAGTGAGGGAGTTATAGTGATAATGAGCGGTGTAGGTCTGGTGGAGGTTACAGATAGTGAGGGGTGAACGGGCATGTGGAGGTTACAGAGTTAGGGAGGGGTGTAGGGGCTGGAGGAAGTTACAGAGTTAGGGAGTGTTGTAGTGGCTGGAGGAGGTTATAGAGATAGGGAGGGGTGTAGGAGCTGGAGAAGGTGACAGAGACAGGGAGGGGTGTAGGGGCTGGAGGAGGTTACAGAGATAGGGAGGGGTGCAGGGTTTGGAGGAGGTTACAAGGATAAGGACGAGTATAGGGCTGGAGTAGGTTACAGAGATAGGGAGGGCTGTAGGGGCTGGATGAGGTTAGAGAGATAGTGGGGGGAGTAGGGGCTGGCGAAGCTAACAGAGATAGGGAGGGGTGTAGGGGTTGGAGAAGGTTACAGAGATAGGGAGGGGTGTAGGGGCTGGAGGAGGTTACAGAGATAGGGAGGGTTGTAGGGGTAGGAGGCAGTTATAGAGATAGGGATTGGTGTAGGGGCCGAAGGAGGTTACAGAGATAGGGAGTGGTGTAGAAGCCGGAGGAGATGACACAGACAGGGAGGGGTGCAGTGGCTGGAAGAGGTTATAGAGATAGGGAGGGGTGTAGGGACTGGAGGAGTTTTACAGAGATAGGGCAGGGTGAGAGGCTGGAGGAGGTTACAGAGTTAGGGTGAGGTGTAGGAGCCGGAGGAGGTTACTGAGGTAGGGAGGGTTGTAGGGGCTGGATGGGGTTTCAGAGATAGGAAGTTACAGAGATAGTGAGGGAGTTACAGAGATAAGGAGGGGTGCAGGGCTGGAGGAGGTTACAGAGATAGGGAGGGGTGTAGTGGCTGCAGGAGTGTACAGAGATAGGGAGGGGTGTAGGGGCTGGAGGAGTTCACAGAGATCGGGAAGGTTGTATGGGCTGGCGAAGGTTACAGAGATCGGGAGGGGCATAGGGGCTGGAGGAGGTTACAGAGATACAGAGGGGTGTAGGGGCTGGAGGAGGTAACAGAGTTAGGGAGGTTGTAGTGGTTGGAGGAGGTTAATGAGTTAGGGAGGGGTATAGATGCTGGAGGATGTTACAGAGATAGGGAGGGGTGTAGGGGTTGGAGCAGGTTACAGAGATAGGGAGAGTTTAGGAGCTGGAGGAGGTTACAGCGATAGGGAGGGTTGTAGGGGCTGGAGGGGGTTACAGAAATAGGGAGGGAGTTACAGAGATAGGGAGGGAGTTACAGAGATAGGGAGGGAGTTACAGAGATAGGGAGGGGTGTAGGGGCCTGAGGAGGTTACAGAGTTAGGGAGCGGTGTAGGCGCTGGAGGAGGTTACAGAGATAGGGAGGGGAGTAGGGGCTGGCGAAACTTACAGATTTAGGGAGGGGTGTAGGCGCTGGAGGAGGTTACAGAGATAGGGAGGGGTGTAGGGGCTGGCGAAGCTTAAAGATTTAGGGAGGGGTGTAGGCGCTGGAGGAGGTTACAGAGATAGGGAGGGGTGCAGGTCTGGAGGAGGTTACAGAGATAGGGAGAGAGTAACAGCGATAGGGACGGGTGAGAGGCTGGAGAGCGTTACAGAGATAGGGAGGGTGTAGGGATTGGAGGAGGTTACAGAGATAGGGAGGGTTGTTGGGACTGGAGGATGTTACAGAGATTGGGAGGGGTGTAGGGACTGGAGCAGGTTACAGAGATAGGGAGGGGTGCAAGGCTGGAGGAGGTTACAGACTTAGGGAGGGGTGTAGGGGCTGGAGGGGGTTACAGAGATAGGGCGGGAGTTACAGAGATAGGGAGCGGTGAGAGACTGGAGAGCGTTACAGAGATTGGGAGGGGTGTTGGAGCTGGAGGAGGTTACAGAGATAGGGAGGGGTGTAGGGGCTTAAGGAGGTTACAGAGATAGGGGTGGGGGGAGGGGCTGGTGGAGGTTACAGACATAGGGAGGAATGAGAGGCTGGAGGGTGTTTCAGAGATAGTGAGGGAGTTATAGTGATAATGAGCAGTGTAGGTCTGGAGGAGGTTACAGAAAGTGAGGGGTGTACGGGCACGCGGAGGTTACCGAGATAGGGAGGGGTGTAGGGGCTGGAGGAGGTTACAGAGCTAGGGAGGGGTGTAGGGGCTGGAGGATTTTACAGAAATACGGAGGGGTGTATGGGCCGAAGGAGGTTACAGAGATAGGGAGGGGTGTAGGGGCTGGAAGAGGTTACAGAGATAGGAAGGGGTGTAGGAGCCGGAGGAGATTACACAGACAGGGAGTGGTGTAGGGTCTGGAAGAGGTTACAGAGATAGGGAGGGGTGTACGGGCTGGAGGAAGTTACAGAGATAGGGCGGGATATAGGGGCTGGAGGAGGTAACAGAGATAGGGAGGTGTGCAGGGTTTGGAGGAGTTTACAAGGATAAGGAGGAGTGTAGGGCTGGAGGATGTTACAGAGATAGGGAGGAGTGTAGGGCTGGAGGATGTTACAGAGATAGGGAGGATTGTAGGGGCTGGAGGAGTTTACTGAGATAGGGAGCGATGAGAGGCTGGAGGAGGTTACAGAGATACAGAGGGGTGTAGGGGTTGGAGGAGGTTACAGAGATAGGGAGAGGTGTAGGTTTTGGAGGAGGTTATAGAGATAGGTAGGGGTGAGAGGCTGGAGGAGGTTATAGAGATAGGTAGCGGTGAGAGGTTGGAGGAGGTTACAGAGATAGGGAGAGGAGAAGGAGCCGGAGGAGGTTACAAAGAGAGGGAGGGGTGTAGGGGCTGGAGAAGGTTATAGAGATAGGTGGGGTGCGAGGCTGGAGGAGGTAACAGAGTTAGGAAGAGTTTAGGAGCCGGAGGATGTTACAGCGAAAGGGAGGGGTGTAGGGGCTGGAGGGGGTTACAGAGATAGGGAAGGAGTTACAGAGATTGGAAGTTACAGAGATAGGGAGGGAGTTACAGAGATAAGGAGGGGTGTAGGGCTGGGGGAGGTTACAGAGATAGGGAGGGGTGTAGGGGCTGGAGGAGGTTACAGAGATAGGGAGGGGTGTAGGGGCTGGCGAAACACAGAGATAGGGAGGGGTGTAAGGGCTGGAGGAGGTTACAGAGATATGGAGGGGTGTAGGGGCTGGAGGAGGTTACAGAAATAGGGAGGGGTGTAGGGCTGGAGGAGGTTACAGAGATAGGGAGGGAGTTACAGAGATCAGGACGGGTGAGAGGCTGGAGAGCTTTACAGAGATAGGGAGGGGTGTAGGAGCTGGTGGATGTTACAGAGATAGGGAGGGGTGGAGGGAATGGAGGAGGTTACAGAGATAGTGACGGGTGTAGAGACTGGATTAGTTTGCAGAAATAGGGAGGGGTGAGAGGCTGGAGGAGGTTTCAGAGTTAGGGAGAGGTGTAGGAGCCGGAGGAGGTTACTGAGATAGGGAGGGTTTTACTGGCTGGATGGGATAACAGAGATAGGAAGTTACAGAGATAGGGAGGGAGTTACAGAGATAAGGAGGGGTGCAGGGCTGGAGGAGGTTACAGAGATAGTGAGGGGTTTAGTGGCTGCAGGAGTGTACAGAGATAGGGAGGCGTGTAGGGGCTGGAGCAGTTTACAGAGATAGGGAGGTGTGTAGGGACTGGAGTTGTTTACAGAGATAGGGAGGGGGTGAGAAACTGGAGGAGGTTACAGAGTTAGGGAGAGGTGTAGGAGCCGGAGGAGGTTACTGAATAGGGAGGGTTGTAGGGGCTGGATGGGGTTACAGAGATAGGAAGTTACAGAGATAGGGAGGGAGTTACAGAGATAAGGAGGGGTGCATGGCTGGAGGAGGTTACAGAGATAGGGAGGGGTGAAGTGGCTGCAGGAGGGTACAGAGTTAGGGAGGGGAGTAGGGGCTGGAGGAGTTTATAGAGACAAGGAAGGGTGTACGGGCTGGTGAAGGTTACAGAGATAGGGAGGGGCGTAAGGGCTGGAGGAGGTTACAGAGATAGGGAGGGATGTAGGGGCTGGAGGAGGTTTGAGATTTAGGGAGGGGTGTAGGGTCGGAGGATGTTACAGAGATAGGGAGGTGTGGAGGGGTTGGAGAAGGTTACAGAGATAGGGAGCTGTGTAGAAGCCGGAGGAGGTTGCAGAGATAGGTAGGGGTGAGAGGCTGGAGAGCGTTACAGAGATAGGGAGGGGAGTAGGAGCCGGAGGAGGTTACAGAGATAGGGAGAGGTGAAAGGGCTGGAGGAGGTTAGAGATAGGGAGGGATGTACGGGCATGAGGAGGTTACAGAGATAGGGTGGGGTGTAGATGCTGCCGGGGGTTACAGAGTTATGGAGGGTTTTAGGTGCTCTAGGAGGTTACAGAGATGGGGAGGGGTGTAGGGACTGGAGGAGGTTACAGAGATAGGGAGGGGTGTAGGGGCTGGAGGAGGTTACAGAGATAGGTAGGGGTGTAGGGGCTGGAGGAGATTACAGAGATAGGGAGGGGTGTACCGGCTGTAGGAGGTTACAGAGATAGGGAGGGGCGTAGGGGCTGGAGGAGGTTACAGAGATAGGGAGCAGTGTAGGGGCTGGAGCAGGTTACAGAGATATGAGGGGTGTAGGGGCTGGAGGAGATTACAGAGATAGGGAGGGGTGTACTGGCTGTAGGAGGTTACAGAGATAGGGATGGGTGTAGGGGCTGGAGGAGGTTACAGAGATAGGGAGGGTTGTAGGGGCTGGTGGAGGTTGCAGAGATAAGGACGGGTTAAGGGGCTGTAGGATTTTACAGAGATAGGGAGGGGTGTAGGGGCTGGTGGAGGTTGCAGAGATAAGGATGGGTTTAGGGGCTGTAGGATTTTACAGAGATAGGGAGGGGTGTAGGGGCCGGAGGAGGTTACAGAGATAGGGAGGGGCGTAGGGGCTGGAGGAGGTTACAGAGATAGGGAGCAGTGTAGGGGCTGGAGCAGGTTACAGAGATATGAGGGGTGTAGGGGCTGGAGGAAGTTACAGAGATACGGAGGTTTGTAGGGGCTGTAGGAGGTTACAGAGATAGGGATGGGTGTAGGGGCTGGAGGAGGTTACAGAGATAGGGAGGGTTGTAGGGGCTGGTGGAGGTTGCAGAGATAAGGATGGGTTTAGGGGCTGTAGGATTTTACAGAGATAGGGAGGGGTGTAGGATCCGGAGGAGGTTACAGAGATAGGGAGGGGTGTGGGGGTTGGAGCAGGTTCCAGACATAGGGAGGGGCGTAGGGGCTGGATGAGGTTAGAGAGTTAGGGAGGGGTGTAGGGTCTGGAGGAGGTTACAGAGATAGGGAGGTTTTAGGGTCTGGAAGAGGTTGCATAGTTATGGAGGGGTATAGGGGCCGGATCAGGTTACAGAGATAGGGACGGGTGTAGTGGCTGGAGGAGGTTACAGAGATAGGGAGGGGTGCAGGGTTTGGAGGAGGTTACAAGGATAAGGAGGAGTGTAGGGCTGGAGGAGGTTACAGAGATAGGGAGGGGTGTAGGGGCTGGATGAGGTTACAGAGATGGGGGGAGAGTGTGGGCTGGCGAAGCTAACAGAGATAGGGAGGGGTGTAGGGGTTGGAGAAGGTTACAGAGATAGGGAGGGGCGTAGGGGCTGGAGGAGGTTACAGAGATAGGGAGGGTTGTAGGGCTGTAGGAGGTTACAGAGTTAGGGAGGGAGTTCCAGAGATAGGGACGGGTGAGAGGCTGGGGATCGTTACAGAGATAGGGAGTGGTGTAGTGATTGCAGGAGGTTACGGAGATAGGGAGGTGTGTAGGGACTGGAGCTGTTTACAGAGATAGGGTGGGGGTGAGAAACTGGAGGAGGTTACAGAGTTAGGGAGAGGTGTAGGAGCCGGAGGAGGTTACTGAATAGGGAGGGTTGTCGGGGCTGGATGGGGTTACAGAGATAGGAAGTTACAGAGATAGGGAGGGAGTTACAGAGATAGGGACGGGTGAGAGGCTGGGGAGCGTTACAGAGATTGGGAAGGGTGTAGGAACTGGAGGATGTTACAGAGATAGGGAGCGGTGTAGTGATTGCAGGAGGTTACAGTGATCGGGAGGGGTGTAGGGACTCGAGTTTACAGAGATAGGGAGGGGGTGAGAGGCTGGAGGAGGTTACAGAGTTAGGGAGAAGTGTAGGAGCCGGAGGAGGTTACTGAATAGGGAGGGTTGTAGGGGCAGGATGGGGTTACAGAGATAGGAAGTTACAGAGATATGGAGGCAGTTACAGAGATAAGGAGGGGTGCATGGCTGGAGGAGGTTACAGAGATGGGGAGGGGTGAAGTGGCTGCAGGAGGGTGTAGGGGTTGGAGGAGTTTACAGAGATAGGGAAGTGTGTACGGGCTGGCGAAGGTTACAGAGGTAGGGAGGGGCGTAGGGGCTGGAGGAGGTTACAGAGATAGGGAGGGGTGTAGGGGCTGGAGGAGGTTTGAGATTTAGGGAGGGGTCTAGGGGCTGGAGGAGGTTACAGAGTTAGGGTAGTGTGTATGGGCTGGCGAAGGTTACAGAGATAGGGAGGGGCGTAGGGGCTGGAGGAGGTTACAGAGATAGGGAGGGGTGTAGGGGCTGGAGGAGGTTTGAGATTTAGGGAGGGGTCTAGGGGCTGGAGGAGGTTACAGAGTTAGGGAGGTTGTAGTGGTTGGAGGAGGTTACAGATGTAGGGAGGGGTATAGGGGCCGGAGGATTTTGCAGAGATGGGGAGGTGTGTAGAGGTTGGAGAAGGTTACAGAGATAGGGAGGGGTGTAGGAGCCGGAGGAGGTTACAGAGATAGGGAGAAGTGAAGGGGCTGGAGGAGGTTAGGGATAGGGAGGGATGTACGGGCATGAGGAGGTTACAGAGATAGGGAGGGGTGTAGATGCTGTCGGGGGTTACAGTGTTATGGAGGGGTGTAGTTGCTCTAGGAGGTTACATGGGGAGGGGTGTAGGGACTGGAGGAGTTTACAGAGATAGGGAGGGGTGTAGGGGCTGGAGGAGGTTACAGAGATAGGGAGGGGTATAGGGTCTGGAGGAGATTACAGAGATAGGGAGGGGTGTACCGGCTGGAGGAGGTTACAGAGATAGGGAGGGCTGTAGGGGCTGGAGCAGGTTACAGAGATAGGGAGAGGCGTAGGGGCTGGAGGAGGTTACAGATATAGGGAGCGGTGTAGGGGCTGGAGCAGGTTACAGAGATATGAGGTGTGTCGGGGCTGGAGGAAGTTATCGGGTTACGGAGGTTTGTAGGGGCTGTAGGAGGTTACAGAGAAAGGGAGGGGTGTAGGGGACGGAGGATGTTGCAGAGTCAGGGAGGTGAGTAGGGGTTGGAGCAGGTTACAGACATAGGGAGGGGTTAAGGCGCTGGAGGAGTTTACAGAGATAGGGAGGGGTGTAGGGGCTGGATGAGGTTAGAGAATTAGGGAGGGATGTAGGGGCTGGAGGAGGTTACAGAGATAGGGAGGTTGTAGGGTCTGGAGGAGGTTACAGAGTTATGGAGGAGTATAGGGGCCGGATCAGGTTACAGAGATAGGGAGGGGTGTAGGGGCTGGCGAAGCTTAAAGATTTAGGGAGGGGTGTAGGCGCTGGAGGAGGTTACAGAGATAGGGAGGGGTGCAGGTCTGGAGGAGGTTACAGAGATAGGGAGAGAGTAACAGCGATAGGGACGGGTGAGAGGCTGGAGAGCGTTACAGAGATAGGGAGGGTGTAGGGATTGGAGGAGGTTACAGAGATAGGGAGGGTTGTTGGGACTGGAGGATGTTACAGAGATTGGGAGTGGTGTAGGGACTGGAGCAGGTTACAGAGATAGGGAGGGGTGCGAGGCTGGAGGAGGTTACAGACTTAGGGAGGGGTGTAGGGGCTGGAGGGGGTTACAGAGATAGGGCGGGAGTTACAGAGATAGGGAGCGGTGAGAGACTGGAGAGCGTTACAGAGATTGGGAGGGGTGTTGGAGCTGGAGGAGGTTACAGAGATAGGGAGGGGTGTAGGGGCTTAAGGAGGTTACAGAGATAGGGGTGGGGGGAGGGGCTGGTGGAGGTTACAGACATAGGGAGGAATGAGAGGCTGGAGGGTGTTTCAGAGATAGTGAGGGAGTTATAGTGATAATGAGCAGTGTAGGTCTGGAGGAGGTTACAGAAAGTGAGGGGTGTACGGGCACGCAGAGTTTACCGAGATAGGGAGGGGTGTAGGGGCTGGAGGATTTTACAGAAATACGGAGGGGTGTATGGGCCGAAGGAGGTTACAGAGATAGGGAGGGGTGTAGGGGCTGGAAGAGGTTACAGAGATAGGGAGGGGTGTACGGGCTGGAGGAAGTTACAGAGATAGGGCGGGATATAGGGGCTGGAGGAGGTAACAGAGATAGGGAGGTGTGCAGGGTTTGGAGGAGTTTACAAGGATAAGGAGGAGTGTAGGGCTGGAGGATGTTACAGAGTTAGGGAGGAGTGTAGGGCTGGAGGATGTTACAGAGATAGGGAGGATTGTAGGGGCTGGAGGAGTTTACTGAGATAGGGAGCGATGAGAGGCTGGAGGAGGTTACAGAGATACAGAGGGGTGTAGGGGTTGGAGGAGGTTACAGAGATAGGGAGAGGTGTAGGTTTTGGAGGAGGTTATAGAGATAGGTAGGGGTGAGAGGCTGGAGGAGGTTATAGAGATAGGTAGCGGTGAGAGGTTGGAGGAGGTTACAGAGATAGGGAGAGGAGTAGGAGCCGGATGAGGTTACAAAGAGAGGGAGGGGAGTAGGGGCTGGAGAAGGTTATAGAGATAGGTGGGGTGCGAGGCTGGAGGAGGTAACAGAGTTAGGAAGAGTTTAGGAGCCGGAGGATGTTACAGCGAAAGGGAGGGGTGTAGGGGCTGGAGGGGGTTACAGAGATAGGGAGGGGTGTAGGTGTTGGAGCAGGTTACAGAGATTGGGAGGGGCGTAGGGGCTGGAGGAGGTTACAGAGACAGGGAGGTTGTAGGGTCTGGAGGAGGTTACAGAGTTAGGGAGGTGTATACGGGCCGGAGCAGGTTTCAGAGATAGGGAGGGGTGTAGGGTAGGAGGAGGTTACAGAGATAGGGAAGTGTGTAGAGGCTGGAGGAGTTTACAGAGAAAGGGAGGAATGAGAGGCTGGAGGGTGTTACAGAGATAGTGAGGGAGTTATAGTGATAATGAGCGGTGTAGGTCTGGAGAGGTTACAGATAGTGAGGGGTGTACGGGCATGAGGAGGTTACAGAGATCGGGAGGGGTGTAGGGGCTGGAGGAAGTTACAGAGATAGGGAGGGTTATAGGGGCTGGAGGAGGTTACAGAGATAGGGAGGGAATTACAGAGATGGGGACGGGTGAGAGGCTGGAGAGCGTTACAGAGATAGGGAGGGGTGTAGGAGCTGGAGGATGTTACAGAGATAGGGAGTGGTGTAGGGCTGGGGGAGGTTACTGAGATAGGGAGGGGTGTAGGAGCTGGAGGATGTTACAGAGATAGGGAGGGGTGTAGGGATTGGAGGAGGTTACAGAGATAGGGAGGGGTGTAGGGACTGGCGAAGCTTACAGAGATAGGGATGGGTGTAGGGGCTGGAGGAGGTTACAGAGATATCGAGGGGTGTAGGGGCTGGAGGAGTTTACAGAGATAGGGAGGGGTGTAGGGTTGGAGGAGGTTACAGAGATAGGGAGGGAGTTCCAGAGATAGGGACGGGTGAGAGGCTGGAGAGCGTTACAGAGATAGTGAGGGGTGTAGGAGTTGGAGGATATTACAGAGATAGGGAGTGTTGTAGGGCTGGAGGAGGTTACAGAGATAGGGAGGGGTGTAGGAGCTGGAGGAGGTTACAGAGATAGGGAGGGGTGTAGGGACTGGAGGAGTTTGTAGAGATAGGGAGGGGTGAGAGGCTGGAGGAGGTTACAGCGTTAGAGTGAGGTGTAGGAGCCGGAGGAGGTTACTGAGATAGGGAGGGTTGTAGGGGCCGGATGGGATAACAGAGATTGGAAGTTACAGAGATAGGGAGGGAGTTACGGAGATTAGGAGGGGTGCAGGGCTGGAGGAGGTCACAGTGATAGGGAGGGGTGTAGTGGCTGCAGGAGGGTACAGAGTTAGGGAGAGGTGTCGGGACTGCAGGAGTTTACAGAGATAGGGAAGGGTGTACGGGCTGGCGAAGGTTACAGAGATAAGGTGGGGCGTAGGGGCTGGAGGAGGTTATAGAGATAGGGAGCGGTGTAGGGCCTGGAGGAGTTTAGAGATTTAGGGAGCGGTGTAGGGGCTGGAGGAGGTTACAGAGTTAGGGAGGTTGTAGGGGCTGGAAGAGGTTACAGAGTAAGGGAGGTGTATAGGGGCTGGAGGATGTTACAGAGATAGGGAGGGGTGTAGTGGCTGGAGGTGGTTACAGAGATACAGAGGTGTAAAGGGGTTGGAGGAGGTTACAGATATAGGGAAGTGTGTATGGTTTGGAGGAGGTTACATAAATAGGGATGTGTGTAGGTGTTGGAGGATGTTACAGAGTTCGGGAGGGGTGTAGGAACCGGAGGAGTTTACAGAGTTAGGAAGAGGTGAAGGGGCTGGAGGAGGTTACAGAGATAGGGAGGGGTGTATGAGCATGAGGAGGTTACAGAGATAGGGAGGGTTGTAGATGCTGCCGGGGGGTTACAGAGATATGGAGGGGTGTAGGGGCTCTAGGAGATTACAGAGATAGGGAGGGATGTAAGGGTTGGAGCAGGTTACAGAGATTGGGAGGGGCATAGGATCTGGAGGAGTTTAGAGAGATAGGGAGGGGCATAGGGTCTGGAGGAGGTTACAGTGATACGGAGGTGTGTAGGGGCTGGAGCAGGTAACAGAGATATGGAGGGGTGTAGGGGCTTGAGGAAGTTACAGAGATAGGGAGGTTTGTAGGGGCTGGAGGAGGTTACAGAGTTAGGGAGGTGTATACGGGCCGGAGCAGGTTTCAGAGATAGGGAGGGGTGTAGGGTAAGGAGGAGGTTACAGAGATAGGGAAGTGTGCAGGGGCTGGAGTAGGTTATAAGGATAGTGAGGAATGAGAGGCTGGAGGGTGTTACAGAGATAGTGAGGGAGTTATAGTGATAATGAGCGGTGTAGGTCTGGAGAGGTTACAGATAGTGAGGGGTGTACGGGCATGAGGAGGTTACAGAGATCGGGAGGGGTGTAGGAGCTGGAGGAGATTACAGAGATATGGAGGGGTGTAGGGGCCGGAGGAGGTTACAGAGATAGAGAGGGGTGAAGGAGCCGGAAGAGATTACACAGACAGGGAGGGGTGTAAGGACTGGAAGAGGTTACAGAAATATGGAGGGTTGTAGGGGCTGGGGGAGGTTACAGAGAGAGGGAGGGGTTGTAGGGGCTGGAGGAGGTTGCAGAGATAGGGAGCCGTGAGAGGCTGGAGGAGGTTACAGAGATAGGGAGGGGTCAAGGGACTGGAGGAGGTTACAGAGACAGGGAGAGGAGTAGGAGCCAGAGGAGGTTAGAAAGATAGGGAGGGGTGTAGGGTTTGGAGGTGGTTATACAGATAGGTAGGGGTGAGAGGCTGGAGCAGGTTACAGAGTTAGGGAGAGGAGTAGGAGCCGGAGGAGGTTACAAATCTAGGGAGGGGTGTAGGGGCTGGAGGAGGTTACAGACATAGGGAGGGGTGTAGGGACTGGAGCATGTTACAGAGATAAGGAGGGGTGCGAGGCTGCAGGAGGTTACAGAGTTAGGGAGACTTTAGGAGCCGGAGGAGGTTACAGCGAAAGTGAGCGCTGTAGGGGTTGGAGGGGGTTACAGAGATAGGGAGGGGTGTATGGCTGGAGGTGGTTACATAGATAGGGAGGGAGTTACAGAGATAGGGACTGGTGAGAGTCTGGAGAGCGTTACAGAGTTTGGGAGTGGTGTAGGAGCAGGAGGATGTTACAGAGATAGGGAGGGGTTTAGGGATTGGAGGAGGTTATAGAGATAGGGAGGTGTGTAGGGACTGGAGGAGTTTACAGAGATAGGGAGGGGTGAGAGGCTGGAGGAGGTTACAGAGTTAGGGAGATGTGTAGGAGCCGGAGGATGTTACTGAGATAGGGAGGGTTGTAGGGGCTGGATGGGGTTCCAGAGATAGGAAGTTACAGAGATAGGGAGGGAGTTACAGAGATAGGGAGGGTTTGAGTGGCTGCAGGAGGTTACAGAGATAGGGAAGGGTGTACGGGCTGGAGGAGTTTACAGAGATAGGGAAGGGTGTAGAGGCTGGAGGAGGTTACAGAGATAGGGAGTAGTGTAGGGGCTGGAGGAGGTTACAGAGATAGGGAGGGGTGTAGGCGCTGGAGGAGGTTACATTGATAGGGAGGGGTGTAGGACTAGAGGAGGTTACAGAGATAGGGACGGGAGAGAAGTTGGAGAGCGTTACAGAGATAGGGAGGGGTTTAGGGGCTGGAGGAGGTTACAGAGATAGGGTGGTGTGTAGGGGCTGGAGAGGTTTACAGAGATAGGGAAGGAGCTAGAGAGATAAGGAGGGGTTTATGTCTGGAGGAGGTTACATAGATAGGGAGGTGTGTAGGTGTTGGAGGAGGTTACAGAGATAGGGAGGGGTGTAGGAGCCGGAGGAGTTTACAGAGAGAGGGAGAGGTGAAGGGGATGGAGGAGGTTAGAGATAGGGAGGGGTGTACGGGCATGAGGAGGTTACAGAGATAGGGAGGGTTGTAGTTGCTGCCGGAGGTTACAGAGATATGGAGGTGTGTAGGGGCTCTAGGAGTTACAGAGATAGGGAGGGTTGTAACGTTTGGAGTACGTTACAGAGATAGGGAAGGGCGTAGGGGCTGGAGGAGGTTACAGAGATAAGGAGGTGTGTAGGGGTTGGAGGTGGTTGCAGAGATAGGGAGGTGTGTAGGTGTTGGAGGAGGTTACAGAGATAGGGAGGTGTGTAGGGGTTGGAGGAGGTTACAGTGTGAGGGAGATGTGTAGGAGCCGGAGGATGTTACTGAGATAGGGAAGGTTGTAGGGGCTGGATGGGGTTCCAGAGATAGGAAGTTACAGAGATAGTGAGGGGGTTACAGAGATAGGGAGGGAGCTACAGAGCTAAGGAGGGGTTTATGACTGGAGGAGGATACAGAGATAGGGCGGGAGTTACAGAGATAGGGAGCGGTGAGAGGCTGGAGAGCGTTACAGAGATAGGGAGGGGTGTTGGAGCTGGAGGAGGTTACAGAGATAGGGAGGGTTGTAGTGGCTGGAGGAGGTTACAAAGATAGGGGTGGGGGGAGAGGCTGGTGGAGGTTACAGAGATAGGGAGGAATGAGAGGCTGGAGGGTGTTACAGAGATAGTCAGGGAGTTAAAGTGATAATGAGCGGTGTAGGTCTGGAGGAGGTTACAGATAATGAGGGGTGTACGGGCATGAGGAGGTTACAGAGATAGGGAGGGGTGTAGGGGCTGGAGGAGGTTACAGATATAAGGAGGGGTGTAGGGGCTGGAGGATTTTACAGAAATAGGGAGGGGTGTATGGGCCGAAGGAGGTTACAGAGATAGGGAGGGTTCTAGGGGCCGTAAGAGGTTACAGAGATAGGAAGGGGTGTAGGAGCCGGAGGAGATTACACAGCCAGGGAGGGGTGTAGGGTCTGGAAGAGGTTACTGAGATAGGGAGGGGTGTACGGGCTGGAGGAGGTTACAGAGATTGGGGAGGTAATTACAGAGATGGTGGGGTGATAGGCTGGAGGAAGTTACAGAGATAGCGCGGGATGTAGGTGCTGGATGAGGTAACAGAGATAGGGATGTGTGCAGGGTTTGGAGGAGGTTACAAGGATAAGGAGGAGTGTAGGGCTGGAGGATGTTACAGAGATCGGGAGGAGTGTAGGGACTGGAGGATTTTGCAGAGATAGGGAGGGGTGAGAGGCTGGAGGAGGTTACAGAGTTAGGGAGACGTGTAGGAGCCGGAGGAGGTTACTGAGATAGGGAGGGTTGTAGGGGGTGGATTGGGTTACAGAGATAGGAAGTTACAGAGATAGGGAGGGAGTTACAGAGATAGGGAGGGGTGTAGGGGCTGGAGGAGTTTATAGAGATAGGGAGGGGTTTAGGAGCCGGAGGAGTTTACAGAGATAGGGAGAGGTGAAGGGGCTGGAGGAGGTTAGAGATAGGGAGGGGTGTAAGGGCTCTAGGAGGTTACAGAGATAGGGAGGGTTATAACGGTTGGAGAACATTACAGAGATAGGGAGGGGCGTAGGGGCTGGAGGAGGTTACAGAGATAGGGAGGTGTGTAGGGGTTGGAGGTGGTTACAGAGATAGGGAGGTGTGTAGGTGTTGGAGGAGGTTACAGAGATAGGGAGGTGTGTAGGGGTTGGAGGTGTTTACAGAGATAGGGAGGGTTGTAGTAGCCGGAGGAGGTTACAGAGATAGGGAGAGGTGTTGGGGCTGGAGGAGGTTACAGAGATAGGGTGGGGTGTAGGGGCTGGAGAGGGTTACAGAGATAGGGTGGGAGCTAGAGAGATAAGGAGGGGTTTATGTCTGGAGGAGGATAGGTCTGGAGGAGGTTACAGAGATAGGGCGGGAGTTACAGAGATAGGGAGCGGTGAGAGGCTGGAGAGCGTTACAGAGATAGGGAGGGGTGTAGGGGCTGGAGGAGGTTACAAAGATAGGGGTAGAGGGAGGGGCTGGTGGAGGTTACAGAGATAGGGAGGAATGAGAGGCAGGAGGGTGTTGCAGAGATAGTGAGGGAGTTATAGTGATAATGTGCGGCGTAGGTCTGGAGGAGGTTACAGATAGTGAGGGGTGTACGGGCATGAGGAGGTTACAGAGATAGGGAGGGGTGTAGGAGCTGGAGGATGTTACAGAGATAGGGAGGGGTGTTGGGATTGGAGGAGGTTACAGAGATAGGGAGGGGTGTAGGGACTGGAGGAGTTTGTAGAGATAGGGAGGGGTGAGAGGCTGGAGGAGGTTACAGCGTTAGGGAGAGGTGTAGGAGCCGGAGGAGGTTACTGAGATAGAGTGGTTTGTAGGGGCCGGATGGGATAACAGAGATTGGAAGTTACAGAGATAGGGAGGGAGTTACAGAGATTAGGAGGGGTGCAGGGCTGGAGGAGGTCACGGTGATAGGGAGGGGTGTAGTGGCTGCAGGAGGGTACAGAGATAGGGAGAGGTGTAGGGACTGGAGGAGTTTACAGAGATAGGGAAGGGTGTACGGGCTGGCGAAGGTTACAGAGATAGGGTGGGGCGTAGGGGCTGGAGGAGGTTATAGAGATAGGGAGCGGTGTAGGGCCTGGAGGAGGTTAGAGATTTAGGGAGCGGTGTAGGGACTGGAGGAGGTTACAGAGTTAGGGAGGTTGTAGGGGCTGGAAGAGGTTACAGAGTAAGGGAGGTGTATAGGGGCCGGAGGATGTTACAGAGATAGGGAGGGGTGTAGTGGCTGGAGGAGGTTACAGAGATACAGAGGTGTAAAGGGGTTGGAGGAGGTTACAGATATAGGGAAGTGTGTATGGTTTGGAGGAGGTTACATAGATAGGGATGTGTGTAAGTGTTGGAGGATGTTACAGAGTTCGGGAGGGGTGTAGGAACCGGAGGAGTTTACAGAGTTAGGAAGAGGTGAAGGGGCTGGAGGAGGTTACAGATAGGGAGGGGTGTATGAGCATGAGGAGGTTACAGAGATAGGGAGGGGTGTAAGGGTTGGAGCAGGTTACAGAGATTGGGAGGGGCATCGGGGCTGGAGGAGTTTAGAGAGATAGGGAGGGGTTTAGGGGCTGGAGGAGTTTACAGAGATAGGGAGGGGCGTAGGGTCTGGAGGAGGTTACAGATCTACGGAGGTGTGTAGGGGCTGGAGCAGGTTACAGAGATATGGAGGGGGTGTCGGGGCTTGAGGAAGTTACAGAGATAGGGAGGTTTGTAGGGGCTGGAGGAGCTTACAGAGATAGGGATGGGTGTAGGGGCTGGAGGAGGTTACAGAGATATGGAGGGTTGTAGGGGCTGGTGGAGCTTACAGAGATAGGGAGGGGTTTATGGGCTGTAGGATTTTACAGAGATAGGGAGGGGTGTAGGGGCTGGAGGAGGTTACAGAGACAGGGAGAGGAGTAGGTGCCAAAGGAGGTTACAGAGATAGGGAGCGGTGAGAGGCTGGAGGAGGTTACAGAGGTAGGGGGGAGTTACAGAGATGGTGGGGTGATAGGCTGGTGGAGGTTACAGAGATATTTCGGGATGTAGGGGCTGGAGGAGGTTACAGAGATAGGGTGGGGTGTAGGGGTTGGAGCAAGTTACACAGATAGGGAGGGGCTTAGGGGCTGGAGGAGGTTACATTGATAGGGAGGGAGTTATAGAGATAGGGACGGGTGAGAGGCTGGAGAGCGTTACAGAGATAGGGAGGTGTGTAGGATCTGGAGGATGTTACAGAGATAGGGAGGGGTGTAGGGGTTGGAGCAAGTTACACAGATAGGGAGGGGTGAGTGGCTTGAGGAGGTTACAGAGTTAGGGAAAGGTGTTGGAGCCGGAGGACATTACTGAGATAGGGAGGGGTGTAGGGCACTGGATGGGGTTACAGAGATCGGAAGTTACAGAGATAGGGAGGGAGTTACATAGATAAGGAGGGGTGCAGGGCTGGAGGAGGTTACAGTGATAGGGAGGGGTGTAGTCGCTGCAGGAGGTTACAGAGATAGGGAGGGGTGTAGGGGTTGGAGGAGGTTACAGAGATAGGGAGGAGTGTAAGGGCTGGAGGAGTTTACAGAGATAGGGAAGGGTTTACGGGCTGGCAAAGGTTACAGAGATAGGGAGGGGCGTAGGTGCTGGAGGAGGTTACAGAGATAGGGAGGGGTGAAGGGGCTGGAGGAGGTTAAAGAGATAGGGAGGGGTGTAGGGGTTTGAGCAGGTTACAGAGTTAGGGAGGTGTAGGAGCTGGAGGAGGTTAGAGAGATTGGGAGGGGTGAAGGGGCTGGAGGAGGTTACAGAGATAGGGAGGGGCGTAGGGGCTGGAGGAGGTTACAGAGATAGGGAGGGGTGAAGGGGCTGGAGGAGGTTACAGAGATAGGGTGGGATGTAGGGTCTGGAGGAGGTTACAGAGTTAGGGAGGTTGTAGGGTCTGGAGGAGGTTACAGAGTTAGGGAGTGTTATAGGGGCCGGAGGATTTTACAGTGATAGGGAGGTGTGTAGTGGCTGGAGGAGGTTACAGAGATACAGAAGTGTGTAGGGGTTGGAGGAGGTTACAGATATAGGGAAGTGTGTATGGTTTGGTGGAGTTTACAGAGATAGGGAGTTGTGTAGGGGTTGGAGGAAGTTACAGAGATAGGGAGGTGTGTAGTGAATGTAGGAGGTTACAGGTATAGGGAAGTGTGTATGGTTTGGAGGAGGTTACAGAGATAGGGAGGTGTGTAGGGGTTGGAGGAGGTTACAGAGTTAGGGAGGTGTGTAGGAGCCGGAGGAGGTTACAGAGAGAGGGAGAGGTGAAGGGGCTGGAGGAGGTTAGAGATAGGGACGTGTGAACGGGCATGAGGAGGTTACAGAGATAGAGAGGGTTGTAGATGCTGCCGGTGGTTACAGAGACATGGAGGGGTGTAGGGGCTCTAGGAGGTTACAGAGATAGGGAGGGGTGTATGGACTGGAGGAGATTACAGAGATAGGGAGGGATGTACCGGCTGGAGAAGCTTACAGAGATCGGAAGGGGTGTGAGTGTTGGAGCAGGTTACAGAGATAGGGAGGGGCGTATAGGCTGGAGGAGGTTACAGAGATAGGGAGGGGTGTAGGGGCTGGAGGAGGTTACAGAGATAGGGAGGGGTGTAGGGGCTGGAGCAGGTTACAGATATATGGAGGGGTGTAGGGGCTGGAGGAAGTTACAGAATTGGGGAGGGTTGTAGGGGCTGGAGGAGGCTACAGAGATAGGGATGCATGTAGGGGCTGGAGGAGTTTACAGAGGTGGTGGGGAGTTACAGAGATGTTGGGGTGATAGGCTGGAGGACGTTACAGAGATAGGGCGGAATGTAGGGGCTGGAGGAGGGTACAGAGATAGGGCGGGGTGAAGGGGTTGGAGCAGGTTACACAGATAGGGAGGGGCGGAGGGGCTGGAGGAGGTTACAGTGATAGGGAGGGGTGTAAGGGTTGGAGCAGGTTACAGAGATAGGGAGGGGCATGGGGGCTGGAGGAGGTTACCGAGATAGGGAGGGGCGTAGGGGCTGGAGGAGTTTTCAGAGATCGGGAGGGTTGTAGGGGCTGGTGGAGGTTACAGAGATAGGGAGGGGTTTAGGGGCTGGAGGAGGTTACAGAGATAGGGAGGGGTGTAGGGACTGGAGGAGGTTACAGAGTTAGTGTGGGGTGTAGGGGCTGAAGGAGGTTACAGAGCTAGGGCGGTGTATAGGGGCCGGAGCACGTTACAGAGATAGGGAGGGGTGTAGGGGTTGGAGGAGGTTATACAGATGGGGAAGTGTGTAGGTGTAGGAGGCGGTTATAGAGATAGCGAGGTTTGTAGTGGTTGGAGGAGGTTACAGAGATAGGGAAGTGTGTAGGGGCTGGAGGAGTTTACAGAGATAGTGAGGAATGAGAGGCTGGAGGGTGTTACAGAGATAAAGAGGGAGTTATAGTGATAATGAGCGGTGTAGGTCTGGAGGAGGTTACAGATAGTGAGGGGTGTACGGGCATGAGGAGGTTACAGAGATAGGGAGGGGTGTAGGGGCAGGAGGAAGTTACAGAGATATGCAGGGTTGTTGGGGCTGGAAGAGGTTACGGAGTTAGGGAGGGGGGTAGTGGCTCAAGGATTTTACAGAAATAGGGAGTGGTGTAGGGGCCGAAGGAGGTTACAGAGATAGGGAAGCGTGTAGGAGCCGGAGGAGATTACACAGACAGGGAGGGGTGTAGGGGCTGGAAGAGGTTACAGAGATAGGGAGGGGTGTAGGGTCTGGAGGAGGTTACAGAGATAGGGAGGAGTGTAAGGGCTGGAGGAGTTTACAGAGATAGGGAAGGGTTTACGGGCTGGCAAAGGTTACAGAGATAGGGAGGGGCATAGGTGCTGGAGGAGGTTACAGAGATAGGGAGGGGTGAAGGGGCTGGAGGAGGTTACAGAGATAGGGAGGGGTGTAGGGGTTTGAGCAGGTTACAGAGTTAGGGAGGTGTAGGAGCTGGAGGAGGTTAGAGAGATTGGGAGGGGTGAAGGGGCTGGAGGAGGTTACAGAGATAGGGAGGGGCGTAGGGGCTGGAGGAGGTTACAGAGATAGGGTGGGATGTAGGGTCTGGAGGAGGTTACAGAGTTAGGGAGGTTGTAGGGTCTGGAGGAGGTTACAGAGTTAGGGAGTGTTATAGGGGCCGGAGGATTTTACAGTGATAGGGAGGTGTGTAGTGGCTGGAGGAGGTTACAGAGATACAGAGGTGTGTAGGGGTTGGAGGAGGTTACAGATATAGGGAAGTGTGTATGGTTTGGTGGAGTTTACAGAGATAGGGAGTTGTGTAGGGGTTGGAGGAGGTTACAGAGTTAGGGAGGTGTGTAGGAGCCGGAGGAGGTTACAGAGAGAGGGAGAGGTGAAGGGGCTGGAGGAGGTTAGAGATAGGGACGTGTGAACGGACATGAGGAGGTTACAGAGATAGAGAGGGTTGTAGATGCTGCCGGTGGTTACAGAGACATGGAGGGGTGTAGGGGCTCTAGGAGGTTACAGAGATAGGGAGGGGTGTATGGACTGGAGGAGATTACAGAGATAGGGAGGGATGTACCGGCTGGAGAAGCTTACAGAGATCGGAAGGGGTGTGAGTGTTGGAGCAGGTTACAGAGATAGGGAGGGGCGTATAGGCTGGAGGAGGTTACAGAGATAGGGAGGGGTGTAGGGGCTGGAGGAGGTTACAGAGATAGGGAGGGGTGTAGGGGCTGGAGCAGGTTACAGATATATGGAGGGGTGTAGGGGCTGGAGGAAGTTACAGAATTGGGGAGGGTTGTAGGGGCTGGAGGAGGCTACAGAGATAGGGATGCATGTAGGGGCTGGAGGAGTTTACAGAGGTGGGGGGGAGTTACAGAGATGTTGGGGTGATTGGCTGGAGGACGTTACAGAGATAGGGCGGAATGTAGGGGCTGGAGGAGGGTACAGAGATAGGGCGGGGTGAAGGGGTTGGAGCAGGTTACACAGATAGGGAGGGGCGGAGGGGCTGGAGGAGGTTACAGTGATAGGGAGGGGTGTAAGGGTTGGAGCAGGTTACAGAGATAGGGAGGGGCATGGGGGCTGGAGGAGGTTACCGAGATAGGGAGGGGCGTAGGGGCTGGAGGAGTTTTCAGAGATCGGGAGGGTTGTAGGGGCTGGAGGAGGTTACAGAGATAGGGAGGGGTTTAGGGGCTGGAGGAGGTTACAGAGATAGGGAGGGGTGTAGGGACTGGAGGAGGTTACAGAGTTAGTGTGGGGTGTAGGGGCTGGAGGAGGTTACAGAGATAGGGAGGTTGTAGGGTCTGGAGGAGTTTACAGAGCTAGGGCGGTGTATAGGGGCCGGAGCACGTTACAGAGATAGGGAGGGGTGTAGGGGTTGGAGGAGGTTATACAGATGGGGAAGTGTGTAGGTGTAGGAGGCGGTTATAGAGATAGCGAGGTTTGTAGTGGTTGGAGGAGGTTACAGAGATAGGGAAGTGTGTAGGGGCTGGAGGAGTTTACAGAGATAGTGAGGAATGAGAGGCTGGAGGGTGTTACAGAGATAAAGAGGGAGTTATAGTGATAATGAGCGGTGTAGGTCTGGAGGAGGTTACAGATAGTGAGGGGTGTACGGGCATGAGGAGGTTACAGAGATAGGGAGGGGTGTAGGGGCAGGAGGAAGTTACAGAGATAGGCAGGGTTGTTGGGGCTGGAAGAGGTTACGGAGTTAGGGAGGGGGGTAGTGGCTCGAGGATTTTACAGAAATAGGGAGTGGTGTAGGGGCCGAAGGAGGTTACAGAGATAGGGAAGCGTGTAGGAGCCGGAGGAGATTACACAGACAGGGAGGGGTGTAGGGGCTGGAAGAGGTTACAGAGATAGGGAGGGGTGTAGGGGCTGGAGGAGGTTACAGAGATAAGTAGTGGTGAGAGGCTGGAGGAGGTTATAGAGTTGGGTGGAAGTTACAGAGATGTTGGGGTGATAGGCTGTAGGAGGTTACAGAGATAGGGCGGGATGGAGGGGCTGGAGGAGGTTCCAGAGATAGGGAGGTGTGCAGGGTTTGGAGGAGGTTACAAGGAGAAGGAGGAGTGTAGGGACTGGAGGAAGTTACAGAGATAGGTAGGGTTGTAGGGGCTGCAGGAGTTTACTGAGATAGGGAGCGATGAGAGGCTGGAGGAGGTTACAGAGATAGAGATGGCTGTAGGGGTTGGAGGAGGTTACAGAGATAGGGAGGGGTCTAGGGACTGGAGGAGGTTACAGAGACAGAGAGAGGAGTAGGAGCCAGAGGAGGTTACAGAGATAGGGAGGGGTGTAGGGGTTGGAGGTGGTTATACAGATATTTAGGGGTGAGAGGCTGGAGGAGGTTATAGAGATAGGTAGGGGTGAGAAGCTGGAGGAGGTTACAGAGATAGGGAGACGAGTAGGAGCCGGAGGAGGTTACAAAGATAGGGAGGGGTGTAGGGGCTGGAGGAGGTTACAGACATAGGTAGGGGTTTAGGGGCTGGAGGAGGTTACAGAGATAGGGAGGGGTGTAGGGACTGGAGCAGGTTACAGAGATAGGGAGGGGTGCGAAGCTGGAGGAGGTTACAGAGTTAGGGAGAGTTTAGGTGCCGGAGGAGGTTATAGCGAAAGGGAGGGCTGTAGGGGCTGGAGGGCGTTTCAGAGATAGGGAGGGAGTTTCAGAGGTAGGAAGTTACAGAGGGAGTTACAGAGATAGGGAGGGGTGTAGGGGCTGGAGGAGGTTACAGAGATAGAGAGGGGTGTAGGGGCTGGAGGAGGTTACATAGATTGGGAGGGGTGTAGGGGCTGGCAAAGCTTACAGAGATAGGGAGCGGTGTAAGGGTTGGAGCAGGTTACAGAGATAGGGAGGGGCGTAGGGGCTGGCGGATGTTACAGAGATAGGGAGAGGTGTAGGGACAGGAGGAGGTTACAGAGTTAGTTAGGGGTATAGGCGCCGGAGGAGGTTACAGAGATAGGGAGGGGTGTAGGTGTTGGAGGAGTTTACAGAGATAGGGAGGGGTGTAGGGAATGGAGGAGATTACCGAGATAGGGAGGGGTGTACGGGCTGGAGAAGCTTACAGAGAAAGGGAGCGGTGTAAGGGTTGGAGCAGGTTACAGAGATAGGGAGGGGCGTAGGGGCTGGAGTAGGTTACAGAGATATAGAGGGGAGTAGGGGCTGGAGTAGGTTACAGAGATAGGGAGGGTGTAGGGACTGGAGGATGTTACAGAGTTAGGGAGGGGTATAGGGGCCGGATGAGGTTACAGAGATAGGGAGGGGTGTAGGGGTTGCAAGAGGTTACAGATATCGGGAGGTGTGTAGGGGTTGGAGGTGGTTACAGAGATAGGGAGGGGTGTAGTAGCCGGAGGAGGTTTCAGAGATAGGGAGATGTGTAGGGGCTGGAGGAGGTTACAGAGATAGGGAGGGGTGTAGGGGCTGGAGGGGGTTACAGAGTTAGGGAGGGAGTTACAGAGATAAGGAGAGGTGTAGGTCTGGAGGATTTTACAGAGATAGGGCGGGAGTTACAGAGATAGGGAGCATTGAGTGGCTGGAGAGCGTTACAGAGATAGGCAGTGGTGAAGGGGCTGGAGGAGGTTACAGAGATAGGGAGAGGTGTAGGGGCTGGTGGAGATTACAGAGACAGGGAGGGGTGACCGGCTGGAGAAGCTTACAGAGATCGGGATGGGTGTAAGGGTTGGTGCAGGATACATAGATAGGGAGGGGAGTAGGGGCTGTAGCAGGTTACAGAGATAGGGAGGGTCGTAGGGGCAGAAGGAGGTTACAGAGATATTGAGGGGTGTCGGAGCTGGAGGAAGTTACAGAGATAGGCAGGGTTGTAGGGGCTGGAGGAGGTTACAGAAATAGGGATGGGTGTAGGGGCTGGAGGAGGTTACAGAGAAAGGGAGGGTTGTAGGGGATGGTGCAGGTTACAGAGATAGGGAGGGGTTTAGGGGCTGTAGGAGTTTACAGAGATAGGGAGGGGTGTAGCGGCTGGATCAGTTTACAGAGTTAGGGAGGGGTGTAGGGGCTGGAGGAGGTTACAGAGTTAGGGAGGGTTATAGGGGCTGGAGCAGGTTACAGAGATAGGGAGGGTTGTAGGGGTAGGAGGTGGTTATAGCGATAGGGAGGTGTGTAGGGGCTGGAGGAGGTTACAGAGATAGGGAGGTGTGTAGGGGTTGGAGGAGGTTGCAGAGATAGGGAGGGATGTAAGAGCCGGAGGAGGTTACAGAGATAGGGTGAGGTGTAGGGGCTGGAGGAGGTTACAGAGAAAGGGAGGGGTGTAGGAGCCGGAGGAGGTTACAGAGATAGGGAGGTGTGTAGGGGCATGAGGAGTTTACAGAAATAGTGAGGGCTGTAGAGGCTGGAGGGGGTTACAGAGATAGGGAGGGGTGTACGGGCATGTGGAGGTTACAGAGATAGGGAGGGGTGTAGGGAATGGAGGAGATTACAGAGATAGGGAGGGGTGTACGGGCTGGAGAAGCTTACAGAGATAGGGAGTGGTGTAAGGGTTGGAGCAGGTTATAGAGATAGGGAGGGGCGTAGGGGCTGGAGTAAGTTACAGAGATACAGATGGGTGTAGGGGCTGGAGTAAGTTACAGAGTTAGCAAGGGGTGTAGGGTTGGAGGAGGTTACAGAATAGGGAGGGTGTAGGGACAGGAGGAGTTTACAGAGTTAGGGAGGGGTATAGGGGCCGGAGGAGGTTACAGAGATAGGGAGGGGTGTAGTGGTTGGAGGAGGTTACAGATATAGGGAGGTGTGTAGGGGTTGGAGGTGGTTGCAGAGATAGGGAGGGGTGTAGTTGCCGGAGGAGGTTACAGAGATAGGGAGATGTGTAGGGGCTGGAGGAGGTTACAGAGATAGGGAGGGGTGTAGCGGCTGGAGGGGGTTACAGAGATATGGAGGGAGTTACAGAGATACAGAGGGGTGTAGGGGCTGGAGTAGGTTACAGAGATAGGGAGAGGTGTAGGGACAGGAGGAGGTTACAGAGTTAGGGATGGGTATAGGCGCCGGAGGAGGTTACAGAGATAGGGAGGGGTGTAGGGGTTGGAGGTTTCAGATATAGGGAGGTGTGTAGGGATTGGAGGTGGTTACAGAGATAGGGAGGTGTGTAGGTGTTGGAGGAGGTTACAGAGATAGGGAGGGGTGTAGGGAATGGAGAGATTACCGAGATAGGGAGGGGCGTAGGGGCTGGAGTAGGTTACAGAGATACAGAGGGGAATAGGGGCTGGAGTAGGTTACAGAGTTCAGGAGGTGTGTAGGGGTTGGAGGTGGTTACAGAGATAGTGAAGTGTGTAGGTGTTGGAGGAGGTTACAGAGATAGGGAGGGGTGTAGGGAATGGAGAGATTACCGAGATAGGGAGGGGCGTAGGGGCTGGAGTAGGTTACAGAAATGCAGAGGGGAATAGGGGCTAGAGTAGGTTACAGAGTTCAGGAGGTGTGTAGGGGCTGGAGGAGGTTACAGAGACAGGGAGGATGTAGGGACTGGAGGAGTTTACAGAGTTAGTGAGGGGTATTGGGGCCGGATGAGGTTACAGAGATAGGGAGGGGTGTAGGGGTTGCAGGAGGTTACAGATATCGGGAGGTGTTTAGGGGTTGGAGGTGGTTACAGAGATAGGGAGGTGTGTAGGTGTTGGAGGCGGTTACAGAGATAGGGAGGTGTGTAGGTGTTGGATGTGGTTACAGAGATAGGGAGGGGTGTAGTAGCCGGAGGAGGTTACAGGGATAGGGAGATGTGTAAGGCCTGGAGGAGGTTACAGAGTTAGGGTGGGGTGTAGGGGCTGGAGGGGGTTACAGAGATAGGGAGGGAGTTACAGTAATAAGGAGGGGTGTAGAACTGGAGGATGTTACAGAGATAGGGCGGGAGTTACAGAGATAGGGAGCGTTGAGAGGCTGGAGAGCGTTACAGAGATAGGGAGTGGTGTAGGGGCTGGAGGAGGTTACAGAGATAGGGAGGGGTGTAGGGGCTGGAGGAAGTTACAGAGATAGGGAGGGTTATAGGGGCTGGAGGAGGTTACAGAGATTGGGAGGTGTGCAGGGTTTGAAGGAGGTTACAAGGATAAAGAGGAGTGTAGGGCTGGAGGATGTTACAGAGATAGGGGGAGGTGTAGGGGCTGGAGGATGTTACAGAGGTAGGGAGGGTTGTAGGGGCTGGAGGAGTTTACAGAGATAGGGAGCGATGAGAGGCTGGAGGATGTTACAGAGATACAGGGGTTGTAGGGGTTGGAGGAGGTTACAGAGATAGGGAGGGGTCTAGGGACTGGAGGAGGTTACCGAGATATTGAGAGGAGTAGGAGCCGGAGAAGGTTACAAAGATAGGGAGGGGTGTAGGGGCTGGAGGAGGTTATAGAGATAGGTAGGGGTGAGAGGCTGGAGGAGTTTATAGAGATAGGTAGGAGTGAGAGGCTGGAGGAGGTTACTGAGATAGGGAGAGGAGTAGGAGCCAGAGGAGGTTACAAAGATAGGGAGGGGTGTAGGGGCTGGAGGAGGTTACAGACATCGGGAGGGGTGTAGGGATTGGAGGAGGTTACAGAGATAGGGAGGGGTGTAGGGACTGGAGGAGGTTACAGAGATAGGGAGGGGTGCGAGGCTCGAGGAGGTTACAGAGTTAGGGAGAGTTTAGGAGCCGGAGGAGCTTACAGCGATAGGGAGGGGTGTGGGGGTTGGAGGGGGTTACAGAGATAGGGAGGGAGTAACAGAGATAAGGAGGGGTGTAGGGCTGGAGGAGTTTACAGAGATAGGGAGGCGTGTAGGGGCTGAAGGAGGTTAAAGAGATAGGGAGGGGTGTAGGGTCTGGAGGAGGTTACAGAGATAGGGAGGGGTGTAGGGACTGGAGGAGGTTACAGAGATAGGGAGGGGTGTAGGAGCTGGAGGAGTTTACAGAGATAGGGAGGTGTGTAGGGGCTGGAGGAGTTTACAGAGATAGGGAGGGGTGTAGGGGCATGAGGAATTTACAGAAATAATGAGGCTGTAGAGGTTGGAGGGGGTTACAGAGACAGGGAGGGGTGTAGGGAATGGAGGAGATTACAGAGATAGGGAGCAGTGTAAGGTTTGGAGCAGGTTACAGAGATAGGGAGGGGTGTAGGGGCTGGAGGAGTTTACAGATATAGCGAGGTGTGTAGGGGTTGGAGGTGGTTACAGAGATAGGGAGGGGTGTAGGGGCTGGAGGGGGTTACAGAGATAGGGAGGGAGTTACAGAGATAAGGAGGGGTGTAGGTCTGGAGGAGGATACAGAGTTAGGGCGGAATTTACTGAGATAGGGAGCGGTGAGAGGCTGGAGAGCGTTACAGAGATAGGGAGGGTGTTGGAGCCGGAGGAATTTACAAAGATAGGCGTGGGGGGAGGGGCTGGTGGAGATAAAGAGATAGGGAGCAATGAGAGGCTGGAGGGTGTTACAGAGATAGGGAGGGTGTTATAGAGATAATGAGCGGTGTAGGGCTGGAGGATTTTACAGAAATAGGGAGGGGTGTAGGGGCCGAAGGAGGTTACAGAGATAGGGAGGGGTGTAGGAGCCGGAGTAGATTACACAGACAGGGAGTGGTTTAGGGTCTGGAGGAGTTTACAGAGATAGGGAGGGGTGTAGGGGCTGGAGGAGGTTACAGAGATAGGGAGGGGTGTAGGGGCTGGAGGAGGTTACAGAGATAGGCAGCGGTGAGAGGCTGGAGGAGGTTCCAGAGATAGGGAGCGATGAGAGGCTGGAGGAGGTTACAGAGATGGTGGGGGGAGTTACAGAGATGGTGGGGTGATAGGCTGGAGGAGGTTACAGAGATATTGCGGGATGTAGGGGCTGGGGGAGTTTACAGAGATAAGGAGGGTTGTATTGAGTGGAGGAGGTAACAGAGATAGGGAGTCTTGTAGGGTGTGGCTGATGTTACAGAGATAGGGATGGTGGTAGTGAGTGTAGGAGGTTATGGAGAAAGGGAGGGTTGTAGATGCTGGGAGGTTACAGAATTAGGGGGGCTTTTAGGGGCTGTTGGAGGTTACAGAGGTAAGTTGTGGTGTAGGGGCTGGAGGAGGTTAAACAGATAAGTGGGGGTGTAGGGGCTGTTGGAGGTTACAGAGATAGGGAGCATTGTAGGGCTGGAGGATGTTACAGAGATAGGGAGCTTTGTAGGGCTGGAGGAGGTTACAGAGATAGGGAGCTTTGTAGGGCTGGAGGAGTTACAGAAATAGGGAGGATTGTAGTGAGTGGAGGATGTTGCAGAGATAGGGAGGGGTGTAGGAGCTGGAGGAGGTTACAGGGATAGCGAGGGGTATAGGGTCTGGAGTCGGTTACAGAGATCAGGAGCATTGTAGTGAGTGGAGGAGGTTACAGAGATAAGGAGGGCTGGAGTGAATGGAGGAAGTTACAGAGATAGGGAGGGTTGTAGATAGTGGAGGAGTTTACAGAGAATGGATGGAATGTAAGGGCTGGAGGAGATTACAGATATAGGGAGGGGTGTAGGTGGCTGGAGGTGGTTACAGAGATAGGGAGGGGTGTAGGGGCTGGAGGAGATTACAGATATAGGGAGGGGTGTAGGTGGCTGGAGGTGGTTACAGAGATAGGGAGGGGTGTAGGGGCTGGAGGAGTTTACATAGATAAGAAGGTTTGTAAGGGCAGGAGGAGGTTACAGAGATGGGGAGGTTTTTGGGGCTGGAGGAGGTTAAAGAGATAGAGAGCGTTGTAGGTGCTGGAGGAGTTTACAGAGATAAGGTGTGGTGTAGGTGCTGGAGGTGATTACAGAGATAGGGAGGTTTTTCGGGGCTGCAGGATATTGCAGAGATGGGGAGAGGTGTAGGGACCAAGGATGTTGCTGTGATAGGGAGGGGCGTTTGTGGCTGGAGGTGGTTACAGAGATAGGGAGGGGTGTAGGGGCTGGAGGTGGTTAAAGAGATAGGGAGGGGTGTAAGGGCTGGAGGAGTTAACAGAGATAGGGAGGGGTCTAGGGGCTGGAGGAGGTTACTAAGATAGGAATGGGTGTAGGGTGCTGGAGGACTTTCCAGAGATAGGGAGGCTTGTAAGGGCTGGAGGAGCTTACAGAGATAGGGAGCGTTGTAGTGAGTGGAGGAGTTATCCGAAATAGGGAGTCTTGTAGGGTTTGACAGAGGTTACATAGATCGGGATAGTTGTAGTGAGTGTAGGAGGTTACGGAGAAAGGGAAGGTTGTAAAGAGTGGAGGACATTACAGAGAGAGGGAGGGTTGTAGAGGGTGGAAGATTTTACAGAGATAGGGATGGGCCGCAGGTGCTGGAGGAGGTTACAGAGATACGGAGGTGTATACGGTCTGGAAGAAGTTACAGAGACAGGGAGGTTTGTAGGGACTGGTGGAGCTTACAGAGGTAGAGAGGTGTGTCGGGGCTGGAGGAGGTTCCAGATATAGGGAGCGGTGTAGGGGCTGGAGGAGCTTACAGAGATAGGAAGGTGTGTAGGGGCAGGAAGCGGTTACAGAGTTAAGGAGTGTTGTAGGGGCTGGAGGAGTTTACAGAGATAGGGAGAGGTGTAGGGGCTGAGAATGTTGCAGTGATAGGGAGGGTTGTATGTGGCTGGAGGTTGTTACAGAGATAGGGAGGGTTGTATGTGGCTGGAGGTTGTTACAGAGATAGGGAGGGTTGTATGTGGCTGGAGGTGATTACAGAGATAAGGAGGGGTGTAGGGTCTGGATGAGGTTACAGAAAAAGAAAGGGCTGTAGATGGCTGGAGATGGTGATGGAGATAGGGAGGGTTGTCTGGGCTGGAGGTTGTTACTGAAATAGTGAGCGTTATGGGGACTGGAAGAGGTTACAGAGAAATGGAAGTTTGTAATGGCTGGAAGAATTTACAGAGATAGTGAGGGTCATACAGGCTGGAGGAGGTTACGGAGATAGGGAGGGCTGTATTGGCTGTTGGAGGTTACAGAGATAAGTTGTGGTGTAGGGGCTGGAGGAGGTTACAGAGATAGGGAGCTTTGTAGGGGCTGGAGGAGGTTACAGAGATAGGGAGCTTTGTAGGGGCTGGAGGAGGTTACAGAGATAGGGAGTGTAGTAGGGGCTGGAGGAGGTTACAGAGATAGGGAGGTTTGTTGTGCTGGAGGAGTTACAGAGATAAGGAGAATTGTAGGGTATGGATGAGGTTACAGAGATAAGGAGTGTTGTCGGGGCTGGAGCAGTTTACAGAAATAGGGAGGATTGTAGTGAGTGGAGGATGTTACAGAGATAAGGAGGGGTGTAGGAGCTGGAGGAGGTTACAGAGATAGGGAGGGGTGTAGGGTCTGGAGGTGGTTACAGAGATAGTGAGAGTTGTAGTGGCCTAAGCAAATTATAGAGATAGGGAGGTTTGCAGAAGCTGCAGTTGTTTACAGAGATCAGTAGGGTTGTAGTGAGTGGAGGAGTTTACAGAGATAGGGAGGGTTGTAGGTGGCTGGAAGTGGTTACAGAGATAGGGAGGAGTGTAGGGGCTGGAGGTGTTTACATAGATAAGGAGGCTTGTAAGGGCTGGAGGAGGTTACAGAGATAGGGATGGTTGTAGGGAGTGGATGAGCTTACAGAGATAGGGAGGGTTGTAGGGGTTGGAGGAGGTTGCTGAGATACGGAGTTGTGTAGGGGCTGGAGGCAGTTACAGAGATCGGGAGGGGTGTGTAGGGAGGGGTGTACGGTCTGGAGGAGGTTACAGAGATAGGAAGGTGTTAAGGAGCAGGAGGAGAATACAGAGTTAGGTTGGGCTTCAGTGGCTGGAGGAGGTTACAGAGATCGGGAGGGTTGTAGTGAGTGGAGGAGGTTACAGAGATAGGGAGGGTTGTAGTGAGTGGAGGAGGTTACAGAGATAGGGAGGGTTGTAGGGGCTGGAGGAGTTTACAGAGATAGGGAGGAGTGTAGGTGCTGGAGGAGATTACAGAAACAGGGAGAGGGTTAGGTGCTGGAGGAGGCTATAGAAATAGGGAGAGGTGTAGGGGCTGGAGGAGGTTACAGAGATTGGGAATGGTGTAGCAGCTTGAGGGAGTTACAGAGATAGGGAGATTTGTAGGGGCTGGACGAATTTACAGAGATAGGGAGGGTTGTAGGGGCTGGAGGAGGTTACAGATATAGGGAGAGGTGTAGCGGCTGGAGGAGTTAACAGCGATAGGAGCGAAATAGAGGCTGGATGAGTTTACAGAGATAGGGATGGGTGTAGGTGCTGGAGGAGGTTACAGAGATAGGGAGGTTTGTAAGGGCTAGAGGAGTTTTCAGAGACAGGGAGTATTATAGTGAGTGGAGGAGGTAACAGGGATAGGGAGTCTTGTAGGGTGTGGCTGATGTTACAGAGATAGGGATGTTTGTAGTGAGTGTGGGAGGTTACGGAGAAAGGGAAGGTTGTAGGGAGTGGAGGACGTTACAGAGATAGGGAGCGTTGTAGGGGCTGGAGGATTTTACAGAGATAGGGAGGGGTGTTGGGGCTGGAGGAGGTTATAGAGATACGGAGGTGTGCAGGGGCTGTTTGAAGTTACAGAGATAGGGAGGGGTGTAGGGACTGGTGGAGCTTACAGAGATAGAGAGATGTGTAGGGGCTGGAGGATGTTCCAGATATAGGGTGGGGTGTAGGGGCTGGAGGAGGTTACAGAGATAGGGAGAGGTGTCGGGGCTGAGAATGTTGCAGTGATAGGGAGAGCTGTATGTGGCTGGAGGTGGTTACAGAGATAGGGAGGCTTGTAAGGCTGGAGGTGGTTACAGAGATAAGGAGTGGTGTAGGGGCTGGATGAGGTTACAGAGAAAGAGAAAGGTGTAGATGGTTGGAGGTGGTTACGGAGATAGGGTGGGGTGTAGTGGCTGGAGGTTGTTACAGTAATAGTGAACATTATAGGGACTGGAGGAGGTTACAGAGAAATGGAAGGTTGTAAGGGCTGGGGGAGTTTACAGAGATAAGGAGGGTTATAGTGAGTGGAGGATAACAGAGATAGGGAGTCTTATAGGGTGTGGCTGATGTTACAGAGATAGGGATGGTTGTAGTGAGTGTAGGAGGTTATGGAGAAAGGGAGGGTTGTAGGGAGTGGAGGACATTACAGAGACAGGGAGGGTTGTAGAGGCTGGGAGGTTACAGAATTAGGGGGGCTTTTAGGGGCTGTTGGAGGTTACAGAGGTAAGTTGTGGTGTAGGGGCTGGAGGAGGTTACAGAGATAGTGAGCTTTGTAGGGGCTGGAGGAGGTTACAGAGATAGTGAGCTTTGTAGGGCTGGAGGAGGTTACAGAGATAGGGAGATTTGTAGGGGATGGAGGAGATTACAGAGATAGGGAGTGTTGTAGGGCTGGAGGAGATTACAGAAATAGGGAGGATTGTAGTGAGTGGAGGATGTTGCAGAGATAGGGAGGGGTGTAGGAGCTGGAGGAGGTTACAGGGATAGCGAGGGGTGTAGGGTCTGGAGTAGGTTACAGAGATCAGGAGCATTGTAGTGAGTGGAGGAGGTTACAGAGATAAGGAGGGCTGGAGTGAATGGAGGAAGTTACAGAGATAGGGAGGGTTGTAGATAGTGGAGGAGTTTACAGAGAATGGGAGGGTTGTAAGGGCTGGAGGAGATTACAGATATAGGGAGGGGTGTAGGTGGCTGGAGGTGGTTACAGAGATAGGGAGGGGTGTAGGGGCTGGAGGAGTTTACATAGATAAGAAGGTTTGTAAGGGCAGGAGGAGGTTACAGAGATGGGGAGATTTTTGGGGCTGGAGGAGGTTAAAGAGATAGGGAGCGTTGTAGGTGCTGGAGGAGTTTACAGAGATAAGCTGTGGTGTAGGTGCTGGAGGTGATTACAGAGATAGGGAGGTTTTTAGGGGCTGCAGGAGATTGCAGAGATGGGGAGAGGTGTAGGGGCTAAGGATGTTGCTGTGATAGGGAGGGGTGTATGTGGCTGGAGGTGGTTACAGAGATAGGGAGGGGTGTAGGGGCTGGAGGTGGTTAAAGAGATAGGGAGGGGTGTAAGGGCTGGAGGAGGTAACAGAGATAGGGAGGGGTCTAGGGGCTGGAGGAGGTTACTAAGATAGGAATGGGTGTAGGGTGCTGGAGGACTTTCCAGAGATAGGGAGGTTTGTAAGGGCTGGAGAAGGTTACAGAGATCAGGACGGTTCTAGTCAGTGGAGGAGATTACAGAGATAGGGAGGGTTGTAGTGAGTGGAGGAGGTTACAGAGATAGTGAGTCTTGTAAGATGTGGAGGAGGTTACAGAAATTGGGAGGATTGTACTAAGTAGAGGATGTTACAGCGATAGGGAGGGGTGTAGGAGCCGGAGGAGGTTACAGAGATAGAAAGGGTTGTAGGAGCCGGAGGAGGTTACGGAGATAAAAAGGGTTGTAGGAGCTGGAGGAGTTTACAGAGATAGTGACGGTTGTAGTGGCCTAACGAGATTACAGAGATAGAGAGGTTTGTAGAAGCTGGAGTAGGTTACAGAGATCAGGAGGGTTGTCGCGAATGGAGGAGGTTACAGAGATAGGGAGGGTTGTAGATATTGGAGGAGTTTACAGAGATAGGGAGTGGTGTAAGGTCTGGACGAGATTACAGTGATAGTGAAGGGTGTAGGTGGCTGGAGGTGGTTACAGAGATAGAGAGGGGTTTAGGGGCTGGAGGAGATTACAGAGATAGGGAGCGGTGTAGGTGGCTGGAAGAGGTTACAGAGATAGGGAGTCGTGTAGGGGCTGGAGGAGTTTACAGAAATAGTGAGGGCTGTAGAGGCTGGAGGGGGTTACAGAGATAGGGAGGGGTGTACGGGCATGTGGAGGTTACAGAGATAGGGAAGGGTGTAGGGAATGGAGGAGATTACAGAGATAGGGAGGGGTGTACGGGCTGGAGAAGCTTACAGAGATAGGGAGTGGTGTAAGGGTTGGAGCAGGTTATAGAGATAGGGAGGGGCGTAGGGGCTGGAGTAAGTTACAGAGATACAGATGGGTGTAGGGGCTGGAGTAAGTTACAGAGTTAGCAAGGGGTGTAGGGTTGGAGGAGGTTACAGAATAGGGAGGGTGTAGGGATAGGAGGAGTTTACAGAGTTAGGGAGGGGTATAGGGGCCGGAGGAGGTTACAGAGATAGGGAGGGGTGTAGTGGTTGGAGGAGGTTACAGATATAGGGAGGTGTGTAGGGGTTGGAGGTGGTTGCAGAGATAGGGAGGGGTGTAGTTGCCGGAGGAGGTTACAGAGATAGGGAGATGTGTAGGGGCTGGAGGAGGTTACAGAGATAGGGAGGGGTGTAGCGGCTGGAGGGGGTTACAGAGATATGGAGGGAGTTACAGAGATACAGAGGGGTGTAGGGGCTGGAGTAGGTTACAGAGATAGGGAGAGGTGTAGGGACAGGAGGAGGTTACAGAGTTAGGGATGGGTATAGGCGCCGGAGGAGGTTACAGAGATAGGGAGGGGTGTAGGGGTTGGAGGTTTCAGATATAAGGAGGTGTGTAGGGATTGGAGGTGGTTACGGAGATAGGGAGGTGTGTAGGTGTTGGAGGAGGTTACAGAGATAGGGAGGGGTGTAGGGAATGGAGAGATTACCGAGATAGGGAGGGGCGTAGGGGCTGGAGTAGGTTACAGAGATACAGAGGGGAATAGGGGCTGGAGTAGGTTACAGAGTTCAGGAGGTGTGTAGGGGTTGGAGGTGGTTACAGAGATAGTGAAGTGTGTAGGTGTTGGAGGAGGTTACAGAGATAGGGAGGGGTGTAGGGAATGGAGAGATTACCGAGATAGGGAGGGGCGTAGGGGCTGGAGTAGGTTACAGAAATGCAGAGGGGAATAGGGGCTAGAGTAGGTTACAGAGTTCAGGAGGTGTGTAGGGGCTGGAGGAGGTTACAGAGACAGGGAGGATGTAGGGACTGGAGGAGTTTACAGAGTTAGTGAGGGGTATTGGGGCCGGATGAGGTTACAGAGATAGGGAGGGGTGTAGGGGTTGCAGGAGGTTACAGATATCGGGAGGTGTTTAGGGGTTGGAGGTGGTTACAGAGATAGGGAGGTGTGTAGGTGTTGGAGGCGGTTACAGAGATAGGGAGGTGTGTAGGTGTTGGATGTGGTTACAGAGATAGGGAGGGGTGTAGTAGCCGGAGGAGGTTACAGGGATAGGGAGATGTGTAAGGCCTGGAGGAGGTTACAGAGTTAGGGTGGGGTGTAGGGGCTGGAGGGGGTTACAGAGATAGGGAGGGAGTTACAGTAATAAGGAGGGGTGTAGAACTGGAGGATGTTACAGAGATAGGGCGGGAGTTACAGAGATAGGGAGCGTTGAGAGGCTGGAGAGCGTTACAGAGATAGGGAGTGGTGTAGGGGCTGGAGGAGGTTACAGAGATAGGGAGGGGTGTAGGGGCTGGAGGAAGTTACAGAGATAGGGAGGGTTATAGGGGCTGGAGGAGGTTACAGAGATTGGGAGGTGTGCAGGGTTTGAAGGAGGTTACAAGGATAAAGAGGAGTGTAGGGCTGGAGGATGTTACAGAGATAGGGGGAGGTGTAGGGGCTGGAGGATGTTACAGAGGTAGGGAGGGTTGTAGGGGCTGGAGGAGTTTACAGAGATAGGGAGCGATGAGAGGCTGGAGGATGTTACAGAGATACAGGGGTTGTAGGGGTTGGAGGAGGTTACAGAGATAGGGAGGGGTCTAGGGACTGGAGGAGGTTACCGAGATATTGAGAGGAGTAGGAGCCGGAGAAGGTTACAAAGATAGGGAGGGGTGTAGGGGCTGGAGGAGGTTATAGAGATAGGTAGGGGTGAGAGGCTGGAGGAGTTTATAGAGATAGGTAGGAGTGAGAGGCTGGAGGAGGTTACTGAGATAGGGAGAGGAGTAGGAGCCAGAGGAGGTTACAAAGATAGGGAGGGGTGTAGGGGCTGGAGGAGGTTACAGACATCGGGAGGGGTGTAGGGATTGGAGGAGGTTACAGAGATAGGGAGGGGTGTAGGGACTGGAGGAGGTTACAGAGATAGGGAGGGGTGCGAGGCTCGAGGAGGTTACAGAGTTAGGGAGAGTTTAGGAGCCGGAGGAGCTTACAGCGATAGGGAGGGGTGTGGGGGTTGGAGGGGGTTACAGAGATAGGGAGGGAGTAACAGAGATAAGGAGGGGTGTAGGGCTGGAGGAGTTTACAGAGATAGGGAGGCGTGTAGGGGCTGAAGGAGGTTAAAGAGATAGGGAGGGGTGTAGGGTCTGGAGGAGGTTACAGAGATAGGGAGGGGTGTAGGGACTGGAGGAGGTTACAGAGATAGGGAGGGGTGTAGGAGCTGGAGGAGTTTACAGAGATAGGGAGGTGTGTAGGGGCTGGAGGAGTTTACAGAGATAGGGAGGGGTGTAGGGGCATGAGGAATTTACAGAAATAATGAGGCTGTAGAGGTTGGAGGGGGTTACAGAGACAGGGAGGGGTGTAGGGAATGGAGGAGATTACAGAGATAGGGAGCAGTGTAAGGTTTGGAGCAGGTTACAGAGATAGGGAGGGGTGTAGGGGCTGGAGGAGTTTACAGATATAGCGAGGTGTGTAGGGGTTGGAGGTGGTTACAGAGATAGGGAGGGGTGTAGGGGCTGGAGGGGGTTACAGAGATAGGGAGGGAGTTACAGAGATAAGGAGGGGTGTAGGTCTGGAGGAGGATACAGAGTTAGGGCGGAATTTACTGAGATAGGGAGCGGTGAGAGGCTGGAGAGCGTTACAGAGATAGGGAGGGTGTTGGAGCCGGAGGAATTTACAAAGATAGGCGTGGGGGGAGGGGCTGGTGGAGATAAAGAGATAGGGAGCAATGAGAGGCTGGAGGGTGTTACAGAGATAGGGAGGGTGTTATAGAGATAATGAGCGGTGTAGGGCTGGAGGATTTTACAGAAATAGGGAGGGGTGTAGGGGCCGAAGGAGGTTACAGAGATAGGGAGGGGTGTAGGAGCCGGAGTAGATTACACAGACAGGGAGTGGTTTAGGGTCTGGAGGAGTTTACAGAGATAGGGAGGGGTGTAGGGGCTGGAGGAGGTTACAGAGATAGGGAGGGGTGTAGGGGCTGGAGGAGGTTACAGAGATAGGCAGCGGTGAGAGGCTGGAGGAGGTTCCAGAGATAGGGAGCGATGAGAGGCTGGAGGAGGTTACAGAGATGGTGGGGGGAGTTACAGAGATGGTGGGGTGATAGGCTGGAGGAGGTTACAGAGATATTGCGGGATGTAGGGGCTGGGGGAGTTTACAGAGATAAGGAGGGTTGTATTGAGTGGAGGAGGTAACAGAGATAGGGAGTCTTGTAGGGTGTGGCTGATGTTACAGAGATAGGGATGGTGGTAGTGAGTGTAGGAGGTTATGGAGAAAGGGAGGGTTGTAGATGCTGGGAGGTTACAGAATTAGGGGGGCTTTTAGGGGCTGTTGGAGGTTACAGAGGTAAGTTGTGGTGTAGGGGCTGGAGGAGGTTAAACAGATAAGTGGGGGTGTAGGGGCTGTTGGAGGTTACAGAGATAGGGAGCATTGTAGGGCTGGAGGATGTTACAGAGATAGGGAGCTTTGTAGGGCTGGAGGAGGTTACAGAGATAGGGAGCTTTGTAGGGCTGGAGGAGTTACAGAAATAGGGAGGATTGTAGTGAGTGGAGGATGTTGCAGAGATAGGGAGGGGTGTAGGAGCTGGAGGAGGTTACAGGGATAGCGAGGGGTATAGGGTCTGGAGTCGGTTACAGAGATCAGGAGCATTGTAGTGAGTGGAGGAGGTTACAGAGATAAGGAGGGCTGGAGTGAATGGAGGAAGTTACAGAGATAGGGAGGGTTGTAGATAGTGGAGGAGTTTACAGAGAATGGATGGAATGTAAGGGCTGGAGGAGATTACAGATATAGGGAGGGGTGTAGGTGGCTGGAGGTGGTTACAGAGATAGGGAGGGGTGTAGGGGCTGGAGGAGATTACAGATATAGGGAGGGGTGTAGGTGGCTGGAGGTGGTTACAGAGATAGGGAGGGGTGTAGGGGCTGGAGGAGTTTACATAGATAAGAAGGTTTGTAAGGGCAGGAGGAGGTTACAGAGATGGGGAGGTTTTTGGGGCTGGAGGAGGTTAAAGAGATAGAGAGCGTTGTAGGTGCTGGAGGAGTTTACAGAGATAAGGTGTGGTGTAGGTGCTGGAGGTGATTACAGAGATAGGGAGGTTTTTCGGGGCTGCAGGATATTGCAGAGATGGGGAGAGGTGTAGGGACCAAGGATGTTGCTGTGATAGGGAGGGGCGTTTGTGGCTGGAGGTGGTTACAGAGATAGGGAGGGGTATAGGGGCTGGAGGTGGTTAAAGAGATAGGGAGGGGTGTAAGGGCTGGAGGAGTTAACAGAGATAGGGAGGGGTCTAGGGGCTGGAGGAGGTTACTAAGATAGGAATGGGTGTAGGGTGCTGGAGGACTTTCCAGAGATAGGGAGGCTTGTAAGGGCTGGAGGAGCTTACAGAGATAGGGAGCGTTGTAGTGAGTGGAGGAGTTATCCGAAATAGGGAGTCTTGTAGGGTTTGACAGATGTTACATAGATCGGGATAGTTGTAGTGAGTGCAGGAGGTTACGGAGAAAGGGAAGGTTGTAAAGAGTGGAGGACATTACAGAGAGAGGGAGGGTTGTAGAGGGTGGAAGATTTTACAGAGATAGGGATGGGCCGCAGGTGCTGGAGGAGGTTACAGAGATACGGAGGTGTGTAGGGTCTGGAAGAAGTTACAGAGACAGGGAGGTTTGTAGGGACTGGTGGAGCTTACAGAGGTAGAGAGGTGTGTCGGGGCTGGAGGAGGTTCCAGATATAGGGAGCGGTGTAGGGGCTGGAGGAGCTTACAGAGATAGGAAGGTGTGTAGGGGCAGGAAGCGGTTACAGAGTTAAGGAGTGTTGTAGGGGCTGGAGGAGTTTACAGAGATGGGGAGAGGTGTAGGGGCTGAGAATGTTGCAGTGATAGGGAAGGTTGTATGTGGCTGGAGGTTGTTACAGAGATAGGGAGGGTTGTATGTGGCTGGAGGTTGTTACAGAGATAGGGAGGGTTGTATGTGGCTGGAGGTGATTACAGAGATAAGGAGGGGTGTAGGGTCTGGATGAGGTTACAGAAAAAGAAAGGGCTGTAGATGGCTGGAGATGGTGATGGAGATAGGGAGGGTTGTCTGGGCTGGAGGTTGTTACTGAAATAGTGAGCGTTATGGGGACTGGAAGAGGTTACAGAGAAATGGAAGTTTGTAATGGCTGGAAGAATTTACAGAGATAGTGAGGGTCATACAGGCTGGAGGAGGTTACGGAGATAGGGAGGGCTGTATTGGCTGTTGGAGGTTACAGAGATAAGTTGTGGTGTAGGGGCTGGAGGAGGTTACAGAGATAGGGAGCTTTGTAGGGGCTGGAGGAGGTTACAGAGATAGGGAGCTTTGTAGGGGCTGGAGGAGGTTACAGAGATAGGGAGTGTAGTAGGGGCTGGAGGAGGTTACAGAGATAGGGAGGTTTGTTGTGCTGGAGGAGTTACAGAGATAAGGAGAATTGTAGGGTATGGATGAGGTTACAGAGATAAGGAGTGTTGTCGGGGCTGGAGCAGTTTACAGAAATAGGGAGGATTGTAGTGAGTGGAGGATGTTACAGAGATAAGGAGGGGTGTAGGAGCTGGAGGAGGTTACAGAGATAGGGAGGGGTGTAGGGTCTGGAGGTGGTTACAGAGATAGTGAGAGTTGTAGTGGCCTAAGCAAATTATAGAGATAGGGAGGTTTGCAGAAGCTGCAGTTGTTTACAGAGATCAGTAGGGTTGTAGTGAGTGGAGGAGTTTACAGAGATAGGGAGGGTTGTAGGTGGCTGGAAGTGGTTACAGAGATAGGGAGGAGTGTAGGGGCTGGAGGTGTTTACATAGATAAGGAGGCTTGTAAGGGCTGGAGGAGGTTACAGAGATAGGGATGGTTGTAGGGAGTGGATGAGCTTACAGAGATAGGGAGGGTTGTAGGGGTTGGAGGAGGTTGCTGAGATACGGAGTTGTGTAGGGGCTGGAGGCAGTTACAGAGATCGGGAGGGGTGTGTAGGGAGGGGTGTACGGTCTGGAGGAGGTTACAGAGATAGGAAGGTGTTAAGGAGCAGGAGGAGAATACAGAGTTAGGTTGGGCTTCAGTGGCTGGAGGAGGTTACAGAGATCGGGAGGGTTGTAGTGAGTGGAGGAGGTTACAGAGATAGGGAGGGTTGTAGTGAGTGGAGGAGGTTACAGAGATAGGGAGGGTTGTAGGGGCTGGAGGAGTTTACAGAGATAGGGAGGAGTGTAGGTGCTGGAGGAGATTACAGAAACAGGGAGAGGGTTAGGTGCTGGAGGAGGCTATAGAAATAGGGAGAGGTGTAGGGGCTGGAGGAGGTTACAGAGATTGGGAATGGTGTAGCAGCTTGAGGGAGTTACAGAGATAGGGAGATTTGTAGGGGCTGGACGAATTTACAGAGATAGGGAGGGTTGTAGGGGCTGGAGGAGGTTACAGATATAGGGAGAGGTGTAGCGGCTGGAGGAGTTAACAGCGATAGGAGCGAAATAGAGGCTGGATGAGTTTACAGAGATAGGGATGGGTGTAGGTGCTGGAGGAGGTTACAGAGATAGGGAGGTTTGTAAGGGCTAGAGGAGTTTTCAGAGACAGGGAGTATTATAGTGAGTGGAGGAGGTAACAGGGATAGGGAGTCTTGTAGGGTGTGGCTGATGTTACAGAGATAGGGATGTTTGTAGTGAGTGTGGGAGGTTACGGAGAAAGGGAAGGTTGTAGGGAGTGGAGGACGTTACAGAGATAGGGAGCGTTGTAGGGGCTGGAGGATTTTACAGAGATAGGGAGGGGTGTTGGGGCTGGAGGAGGTTATAGAGATACGGAGGTGTGCAGGGGCTGTTTGAAGTTACAGAGATAGGGAGGGGTGTAGGGACTGGTGGAGCTTACAGAGATAGAGAGATGTGTAGGGGCTGGAGGATGTTCCAGATATAGGGTGGGGTGTAGGGGCTGGAGGAGGTTACAGAGATAGGGAGAGGTGTCGGGGCTGAGAATGTTGCAGTGATAGGGAGAGCTGTATGTGGCTGGAGGTGGTTACAGAGATAGGGAGGCTTGTAAGGCTGGAGGTGGTTACAGAGATAAGGAGTGGTGTAGGGGCTGGATGAGGTTACAGAGAAAGAGAAAGGTGTAGATGGTTGGAGGTGGTTACGGAGATAGGGTGGGGTGTAGTGGCTGGAGGTTGTTACAGTAATAGTGAACATTATAGGGACTGGAGGAGGTTACAGAGAAATGGAAGGTTGTAAGGGCTGGGGGAGTTTACAGAGATAAGGAGGGTTATAGTGAGTGGAGGATAACAGAGATAGGGAGTCTTATAGGGTGTGGCTGATGTTACAGAGATAGGGATGGTTGTAGTGAGTGTAGGAGGTTATGGAGAAAGGGAGGGTTGTAGGGAGTGGAGGACATTACAGAGACAGGGAGGGTTGTAGAGGCTGGGAGGTTACAGAATTAGGGGGGCTTTTAGGGGCTGTTGGAGGTTACAGAGGTAAGTTGTGGTGTAGGGGCTGGAGGAGGTTACAGAGATAGTGAGCTTTGTAGGGGCTGGAGGAGGTTACAGAGATAGTGAGCTTTGTAGGGCTGGAGGAGGTTACAGAGATAGGGAGATTTGTAGGGGATGGAGGAGATTACAGAGATAGGGAGTGTTGTAGGGCTGGAGGAGATTACAGAAATAGGGAGGATTGTAGTGAGTGGAGGATGTTGCAGAGATAGGGAGGGGTGTAGGAGCTGGAGGAGGTTACAGGGATAGCGAGGGGTGTAGGGTCTGGAGTAGGTTACAGAGATCAGGAGCATTGTAGTGAGTGGAGGAGGTTACAGAGATAAGGAGGGCTGGAGTGAATGGAGGAAGTTACAGAGATAGGGAGGGTTGTAGATAGTGGAGGAGTTTACAGAGAATGGGAGGGTTGTAAGGGCTGGAGGAGATTACAGATATAGGGAGGGGTGTAGGTGGCTGGAGGTGGTTACAGAGATAGGGAGGGGTGTAGGGGCTGGAGGAGTTTACATAGATAAGAAGGTTTGTAAGGGCAGGAGGAGGTTACAGAGATGGGGAGATTTTTGGGGCTGGAGGAGGTTAAAGAGATAGGGAGCGTTGTAGGTGCTGGAGGAGTTTACAGAGATAAGCTGTGGTGTAGGTGCTGGAGGTGATTACAGAGATAGGGAGGTTTTTAGGGGCTGCAGGAGATTGCAGAGATGGGGAGAGGTGTAGGGGCTAAGGATGTTGCTGTGATAGGGAGGGGTGTATGTGGCTGGAGGTGGTTACAGAGATAGGGAGGGGTGTAGGGGCTGGAGGTGGTTAAAGAGATAGGGAGGGGTGTAAGGGCTGGAGGAGGTAACAGAGATAGGGAGGGGTCTAGGGGCTGGAGGAGGTTACTAAGATAGGAATGGGTGTAGGGTGCTGGAGGACTTTCCAGAGATAGGGAGGTTTGTAAGGGCTGGAGAAGGTTACAGAGATCAGGACGGTTCTAGTCAGTGGAGGAGATTACAGAGATAGGGAGGGTTGTAGTGAGTGGAGGAGGTTACAGAGATAGTGAGTCTTGTAAGATGTGGAGGAGGTTACAGAAATTGGGAGGATTGTACTAAGTAGAGGATGTTACAGCGATAGGGAGGGGTGTAGGAGCCGGAGGAGGTTACAGAGATAGAAAGGGTTGTAGGAGCCGGAGGAGGTTACGGAGATAAAAAGGGTTGTAGGAGCTGGAGGAGTTTACAGAGATAGTGACGGTTGTAGTGGCCTAACGAGATTACAGAGATAGAGAGGTTTGTAGAAGCTGGAGTAGGTTACAGAGATCAGGAGGGTTGTCGCGAATGGAGGAGGTTACAGAGATAGGGAGGGTTGTAGATATTGGAGGAGTTTACAGAGATAGGGAGTGGTGTAAGGTCTGGACGAGATTACAGTGATAGTGAAGGGTGTAGGTGGCTGGAGGTGGTTACAGAGATAGAGAGGGGTTTAGGGGCTGGAGGAGATTACAGAGATAGGGAGCGGTGTAGGTGGCTGGAAGAGGTTACAGAGATAGGGAGTCGTGTAGGGGCTGGAGGAGTTTAAATTGATAGGGAGCTTTGTAGGTGCTGGAGGAGTTTACAGAGATAGGGAGGGTTGAAGGGAGTGGAGCAGTTTACAGAGTTAGGGTGCGGTGTAGGTGCTGGAGGTGATTACAGAGATAGGGAGGTGTTTAGGGGCTGCAAGAGGTTACAGGGATAGGGAGTGTTGTAGGGGCTGGGATAGGTTACAGAGAACAGGAGGTTTGTAGTGAGTGGAGGCGGTTACAGAGATAGGGAGGGTTGTAGAGATTGGAGGAGTTTACAGAGTTAGGGAGGGGTGTACGTGGCTGGAACTTTTACAGAGATATGGAGGGATGTAGGGGCTGGAGGAGGTTACAGAGATAGGGACTGTTGTAGTGAGTGGAGTTGGTTACAGAGAGATAGGGTGGATTGTAGGGCTTGGAGGAGTTACAGACAATGGGAGCGTTGTAGGTGCTGGAGGAGTTTACAGAGATGGGGAGGGGTGTAGAGACTGGAGGAGGTTACAGAGATAGGGAGGGGTGTAGAGAATGGAGGAGGTTACAGAGATAGGGAGGGGTGTAGAGACTGGAGGAGGTTACAGAGATAGGGAGGGGTGTAGAGACTAGAGGAGGTTACAGAGATAGGGAGGGGTGTAGAGACTGGAGGAGGTTACAGAGATAGGGAGGGGTGTAGAGACTAGAGGAGGTTACAGAGATAGGGATGGGTGTAGGGTCTGGAGGAGGTTACAGAGATAGGGAGATTTGTAGGGGCTGGATGGTTACAACAAAGGGAGGGTTGTAGGGGCTGGAGGAGGTTACAGATATAGGGAGAGGTTTACGGGCTGAGAATGTTGCAGTGATATGGAGTGTTGTATGTGGCTGGAGGTGGTTACAGAGATAGGGAGGGTTGTATGGCCTGGAGGTGGTCACAGAGATAAGGAGGGGTGTAGGGCCTGGAGGAGGTTACAGAGATAAGGAGGGGTTTAGGGACTGTACGAGGTTACTGAGAGAGGGATGGGTATAGGGTGCTGGAGGATGTTACAGAGATAGGGAGGTTTGTAAGGGCTGGAGGAGCTTACAGAGATAGGCAGCGTTGTAGTGAGTGGAGGAGGTATCCAAAATAGGGAGTCTTGTAGGGTTTGACAGAGGTTACATAGATCGGGATAGTTGTAGTGAGTGTAGGAGGTTACGGAGAAAGGGAGGGTTGTAAAGAGTGGAGGACATTACAGAGAGAGGGAGGGTTGTAGAGGGTGGAAGATTTTACAGAGATAGGGATGGGCCGCAGGTGCTGGAGGAGTTTACAGAGATAGGGAGAGGTGTAGGGGCTGGAGGAGGTTACAGAGTTAGGGAGGGTTATAGGGGCCGGAGGAGCTTACAGAGATAGAGAGGTGTGTAGGGGCAGGAAGCGGTTACAGAGTTAAGGAGTGTTGTAGGGGCTGGAGGAGTTTACAGAGATAGGGAGAGGTGTAGGGGCTGAGAATGTTGCAGTGTAGGGAGGGTTGTATGTGGCTGGAGGTGGTTACAGAGATAGGGAATGTTGTAGAGGCTGGAGGTGGTTACAGAGATAAGGAGGGGTGTAGGGTCTGGATGAGGTTACAGAGAAAGAAAGGGCTGTAGATGGCTGGAGATGGTTATGGAGATAGGGAGGGTTGTCTGGGCTGGAGGTTGTTACTGAAATAGTGAGCGTTATGGGGACTGGAAGAGGTTACAGAGAAATGGAAGTTTGTAATGGCTGGAAGAATTTACAGAGATAGTGAGGGTCATACAGGCTGGAGGAGGTTACGGAGATAGGGAGGGCTGTATTGGCTGTAGGAGGTTACAGAAATAAGTTGTGGTGTAGGGGCTGGAGGAGGTTACAGAGATAGGGAGCTTTGTAGGGGCTGGAGGAGGTTACAGAGATAAGGAGGGGTGGAGGGGCTGGAGGTGATTACAGAGATAAGGAGGGGTGTAGGGTCTGGATGAGGTTACAGAGAAAGAAAGGGCTGTAGATGGCTGGAGATGGTGATGGAGATAGGGAGGGTTGTCTGGGCTGGAGGTTGTTACTGAAATAGTGAGCGTTATGGGGACTGGAAGAGGTTACAGAGAAATGGAAGTTTGTAATGGCTGGAAGAATTTACAGAGATAGTGAGGGTCATACAGGCTGGAGGAGGTTACGGAGATAGGGAGGGCTGTATTGGCTGTAGGAGGTTACAGAAATAAGTTGTGGTGTAGGGGCTGGAGGAGGTTACAGAGATAGGGAGCTTTGTAGGGGCTGGAGGAGGTTACAGAGATAGGGAGTGTAGTAGGGGCTGGAGGAGGTTACAGAGATAGGGAGGTTTGTAGTGCTGGAGGAGTTACAGAGATAGAGAGAATTGTAGGGGCTGGAGGAGGTTACTGAGATAGGGAGTGTTGTCGGGGCTGGAGCAGTTTACAGAAATAGGGAGGATTGTAGTGAGTGGAAGATGTTACATGGATAGGGAGGGGTGTAGGAGCTGGAGGAGTTTACAGAGATAGGGAGGGGTGTAGGGTCTGGAGGTGGTTACAGAGATAGTGAGAGTTGTAGTGGCCTAAGGAAATTACAGAGATAGGGAGGTTTGTAGAAGCTGGAGGAGGTTACAGAGATCAGGAGGGTTGTAGTGAGTGGAGGCGTTTACAGAGATAGGGAGGCGTGTAAGGGCCAGAGGAGATTACGGGGATAGGTAGCGTTGTAGGTGGCTGGAAGTGGTTACAGAGATAGGGAGGGGTGTAGGGGCTGGAGGAGTTTACATAGATAAGGAGGTTTGTAAAGGCTGGAGGAGGTTACAGAGATAGGGATGGTTGTAGGGAGTGGATGATCTCACAAAGATAGGGAGGGTTGTTGGGGCTGGAGGAGGTTGCAGAGATTGGGAGGGATGTGTAGGGAGGGCTGTATGGTCTGGAGAAGGTTACAGAGAAAGGAAGATGTGTAGGAGCAGGAGGATGTTACAGAGATAGGGAGGGGTGTAGTGGCCGGAGGAGGATAATGATATCAGGAAGGTTGTAGTGAGTGGAGGAGGTTACAGAGATAGGGAGGGTTGTAGGGGCTGGAGGAAATTACAGAGATAGGGAGTGGTGTACGGGCTGGAGGAGATAACAGAAACAGGGAGAGGGTTAGGTGCTGGAGGAGGTTACAGAGATAGGGAGGGGTGTAGAGGCTGGAGGAGGTTACGGAGATAGGGATGGATGTAGGGGTTGGAGGTTACAGAGATAGTGAGAGTTGTAGTGGCCCAAGGAAATTACGGAGATAGGAAGGTTTGTAGTGCTGGAGGAGTTACAGAGATAAGAAGAATTGTAGGGGCTGGAGGAGGTTACAGAGATAGGGAGGGGTGTAGGAGCTGGAGGAGGTTACAGAGATAGGGAGGGATGTAGGGTCTGGAGTTGGTTACAGAGATAGTGACAGTTGTAGTGGCCTAAGGAAATTACAGAGATAGGGAGGTTTGTAGAAGCTGGAGTAGGTTACAGAGATCAGGAGGGTTGTAGTGAGTGGAGGAGTTTACAGAGATAGGGAGGGGTGTAAGTGCCGGAGGAGATTATGGGGATAGGGAGGGTTGTAGGTGGCTGGAAGTGGTTACAGAGATAGAGAGGGGTGTAGGGGCTGGAGGAGTTTACCTGCTCCAGCCCCTACGCCCCTCCCTATCTCTGTAAACTGCTCCAGCCCCTACACCCCTCCCTATCTCTGCAAAGCTCTCCAGCCTCTCACCCGACCCTATCTCTGTAAATCCCTCCCTATCTCTGTAAACTCCTCCAGCCCTACACCCCTCCCAATCTCTGTAACCCCCTCCAGCCCCTACGCCCCTCCCGATCTCTGTAACCTGCTCCAACCCCTACACACCTCCCTATCTCTGTAACCTCCTCCAGCCCCTACACCCCTCCCTGTCTCTGTAAACTCCTCCAGCCCTACACGCCTCCTAATCTCTGTAAATCCCTCCCTATCTCTGTCACTTCCTATCTCTGTAACTCCCTCCCTATCTCTGTAAACCCCTCCAGCCGCTACAACCCTCCCTTTCGCTGTAACCTCCTCCGGCTCCAAATCTCCCCCTAACTCTGTAACCTCCTCCAGCCCCTACACCCCTCCCTAACACTGTAACCTGCTCCAGCCCCTACGCGACTCCAAATCTCTGTAACCTGCTCCAACCCCTACACCCCTCCCAATCTCTATAATCTCCTCCAGTCCCTACACCCCTCCCTATCTCTGTAACCTCCTAGGGCCCCTACACCCCTACCTATCTCTGTAACCCCCGCCAGCATCTACACCCCTCCCTATATCTGTAACCTCCTCATGCCCGTACACCCCTCCCAATCTCTGTAACCTCCTCCAGCCCCTACACCCCTCCCTATCTCTGTAACCTCCTCCAACCCCTACACACCTCCCTATCTCTGTAACCTCCTCCAACCCCTACACGATTCCCTATATCTGTAACCTCCTCCAACCCCTACACACCTCCATATCTCTGTAACCTCCTCCAGCCCCTACACCCTTCCCTATCTCTGCAACATCCTCCGGCCCATATACCCCTCCCTATCTCTGTAAACTCCTCCAATCCCTACACCCCTCCCTATCTCTGTAACATCATCCGGCTCCTTCACCCCTCCCTATCTCTGTAACTCTCTCCAATCTCTCAACCGTCCCTATCTCTGTAACCTCCTCCAGCCCTATACCCCTCCCTATCTCTGTAACCTCCTCCAGGCACTAAGTCCCTCCCTATCTCTGTAATCTTCTCCAACTCCTACACCCCTCTCTATCTCTGTAACCTCCGCCAGCCCCTACACCCCTCCCTATCTCTGTAACATCCTCCAGCCCTACACCCCTTCTTATCTCTGTAACTCCCTATCTCTGTAACTTCCTATCTCTGTAACACCTTCCCTATCTCTGCAACCCCCTCCAGGCTCTAAACCCCTCCCTATCGCTGTAACCTCCTACGGCTCCTAAACACTCCCTAACTCTGTAACCTCCTCCAGCCTCGCACCCCTCCCTATCTCTGTAAACTCCTCCAGTCCCTACACACCTCCCTATCTCTGTAACCTCCTCCAATCCCTAAACCCCTCCCTATCTCTGTAACATCCTCCAATCCCTACACCCCTCCATATGTCTGAAAACTCCTCCAGCCCCTACACCCCTCCCTATCTCTGTAACCACCTCCGGGTCCTACTCCTCTCTCTATCTCTGTAACCTCCTCCAGCCTCCCTTCCCTACTTATCTCTGTAACCTCTTCCAGTCCCTACACCCCTCCCTATCTCTGTAACCTCTTCCAGCCCCTACATCCCTCTCTGTCTGTGTAATCTCCTCCAACCCCTACACCACACCCTATCTCTGTAACATCCTCCAGCCCTACACCCCTTCTTATCTCTGTAACTCCCTATCTCTGTAACTTCCTCTCTCTGTAACACCTTCCCTATCTCTGCAACCCCCTCCAGGCTCTAAACCCCTCCCTATCGCTGTAACCTCCTACGGCTCCTAAACACTCCCTAACTCTGTAACCTCCTCCAGCCTCGCACCCCTCCCTATCTCTGTAAACTCCTCCAGTCCCTACACACCTCCCTATCTCTGTAACCTCCTCCAATCCCTAAACCCCTCCCTATCTCTGTAACATCCTCCAATCCCTACACCCCTCCATATGTCTGAAAACTCCTCCAGCCCCTACACCCCTCCCTATCTCTGTAACCACCTCCGGGTCCTACTCCTCTCTCTATCTCTGTAACCTCCTCCAGCCTCCCTAACCTACTTATCTCTGTAACCTCTTCCAGTCCCTACACCCCTCCCTATCTCTGTAACCTCTTCCAGCCCCTACATCCCTCCCTGTCTGTGTAATCTCCTCCAACCCCTACACCACACCCTATCTCTGCAACATCCTCCAGCCTATCACCCCACCATCTCTGTAACCTCCTCCAGCCTCTCACCGCTCCCTATCTCTGTACCCTCCTCCGGCTCCTACACCCCTCCCTATCTCTGTACCCTCCTCCAGCCCCTACACCCCTCCCTATCTCTGTAACCTACTTCGGCCCCTACACCCAGCCCTATCTCTGTAACCCACTCCAGCTCCTGCACCTCTCACTAGCTCTGTAACCTCCTCCGGCTCCTACACCCCTCCCTATCTCTGTAACCTCCTCATGCCCCTACACATATCCGTATCTCTGTAACCTCCTCCGGCACCTACACCCCTCCCTATCTCTGTAACCACCTCCAGCCCCTACACCACTCCCTATCTCGGTAACATCCTCCAGCACCTACACCTCTCCCTATCTCTGTAACCTCCTCCAGCCCTACACCCCGCCTTATCTCCATAAATCCCGCCCTATCTCTGTAACCCCCTCCAGCCCCTACATCTCTCCCTATCTCTGTAAGACCCTCCAGCCTCTACACCCCACACTATCTCTGTAAACTCCTCATGCCCCTACACTCCTCCCTATCTCTGTAACCTCCTCCGGCTCCTACATCCCTCCCTTTCTCTGTAACATCCGCCAGCCCCTACACACCTCCCTATCTATGTAACCTCCTCCACCCCCTACACACTGCCTATCTCTGTAACATCCTCCAACCCATATACACTTTCCTATCTCTGTAACCTCCTCCAGCCTCTACATCCTTCCCTATCTCTGAAACCTCCTCCGGCCCCGATACACCTCCCTAACTCTGAAACCTCCTCCGGCCCCTACAACCTCCCAATCTCTGTAACATCATCTAGCCCCTACCCCCCCCCCAAATCTGTAACCTCATCCAGCCCCTACACCCCTCCCTATCTCTGTAACCTCCTCATGACCCTACGCCCCTCCCTATCTCTGTAACGTGCTCCAACCCGTGCACCACGCCCTATCTCTGTAAGCTGCTCCAGCCCCGACACCCCTCCCTATCGCTGTACCCTCCTCCAGCCAGAACACCCCACCTTATCTCTGTAACCTCCTCCAGCCCTACAGCCCTCCTTATCTCTGTAACTCCCTCCCTATCTCTGTATCCTCCTCCAGCCCCTACACCCCTCCCTATCTCTGTAACCTCCTCCAGCCCCTACACCCCTCCCTATCTCTGTAACCTTCTCCAGCTCCTACACCTCTCCTTAACTCTGTAACCTCCTCCAGCCTCGCACTCCTTCCTATCTCTGTAACGTCCTCAAGTCCCTACACCCCTCCCTATCTCGGAAACCTCCTCCAATCCCTACAACCCTCCCTGTCTCGGAAACCTCATCCAATCCCTACACCCCTCCCTATGTCTGTAACCTCCTCCAATCCCTAAACAACTCCCTATCTCTGTAACGCTTCCAGCTTCTCACCCCTCCCTATCTCTGTAGCTCCCTCCCTAACTCTGTAACCTCCTCCAGCCCTTACACACCTCCTTATCCCTGTAAATCCCTCCCTATCTCTGTAACCCACTCCAGCCCCTACACCACTCCCTATCTCTGTAACCTCCTCCAGCCCCGACACCCTCCCTATCTCTGTAACCTCCTCCAGCCCATACACCCCTCCCTAACTCTGTAAACTGCTCCAGCCCCTACGCCCCTCCCTATCACTTTAACCTGCTCCAACCCCTACACACCTCCCTATCTCTGTAACCTCCTCCAGCCCCTACACCCCTCCTTATCTCTGTAATCTCCTCCAGTCCCTACACCCCTCCATATCTCTGTAACCTCCTAGGGCCCCTGCCCCCCTCCCTATCTCTGTAACACACGCCAGCATCTACATCCCTCCCTATATCTGTAACATCTTCATGCCCGTACACCCCTCCCATCTCTGTAACCTCCTCCAGCCCCTACACCCCTCCCTATCTCTGTAACCTCCTCGAACCCCTACACACCTCCTTATCTCTGTAACCTCCTCCAACCCCTACACAATTCCCTATATCTGTAACCTCCTCCAACCCCTACACACCTCCATATCTCTGTAAACTCCTCCAGCCCCTACACCCTTCCCTATCTCTGTAACATCCTCCGGCCCATATAACCCTCCCTATTTCTGTAACCTCCTCCAATCCCTACACCCCTCCCTATCTCTGTAACATCATCCGGCTCCTTCACCCCTCCCAATCTCTGTAACTCTCTCCAACCTGTCAAACGTCCCTATCTCTGTAACTCCCTCCCTATCTCCGTAACCTCCTCCATCCCTATACCCCTCCCTATCTCTGTAACCTACTCCAGGCACTACGCCCCTCCCTATCTCTGTAACCTTCTCCAACTCCTACACCCCTCCCTATCTCTGTAACCTCCTCCAGCCCTACACAACTCCTTATCTCTGTAACTCCCTCCCTATCGCTGTAACTTCCTATCTCTGTAACTCCTTCTATCTCTGTAACCCCCTCCAGCCCCTACACCGCTCCCTATCGCTGTAACCTCCTCCGGCTCCTAAACACTCCCTAACTCTGTAACCTCCTCCAGCCTCGCACCCCTCCCTATCTCTGTAACCTCCTCCAGTCCCTACACCCCTCCCTATCTCTGTAACCTCCTCCAATCCCTACACCCGTCCCTATGTCTGTAACCTCCTCCAGCCCCTACACCCCTCCCTATCTCTCTAACCTCTTCCAGCCCCTACACCCCTCCCTGTCTGTGTAATCTCCTCCAACCCCTACACCCTCCCTATCTCTGTAACCTCCTCCAGCCCATACACCCCTCCCTAACTCTGTAAACTGCTCCAGCCCCTACACTCCTATCTCTGGAGCCTCCTCCAGCCCCTACGCCCCTCCCTATCACTTTAACCTGCTCCAACCCCTACACACCTCCCTATCTCTGTAACCTCCTCCAGTTCCTAGACCCCTCCATATCTCTGTAACCTCCTCCAACACCTACACCCCTCTGTATCTCTGTAACCTCCTCCAGCCTCTCATGCCTCCCTATCTCTGTAAACTCCTCCAGCCCCAACAACCCTCGCTATTTCTGTAAATTCCTCCAGCTCCTACACCTCCCCTATCTCTGTAACCACCTCCAGTCCCTACACTCCTCCTTATCCTTGTAACCTCCTCCAACCCCTGCACACCTCCCTATCTCTGTAACATCCTCCAGCTCCTACACCCCTCCCTATCTCTCTAACCTCTTCCAGCCCCTACACCCCTCCCTGTCTGTGTAATCTCCTCCAACCCCTACACCAATCCCTATCTCTGTAACCTCCTCCAGCCTATCACCCCACCATCTCTGTAACTACCCCCCCAATCTCTGTAACCTCCTCCAGCCTCTCACCGCTCCCTATCTCTGTAACCTCCTCCAGCCGCTACAACCCCGCCCAATCTCTGTAACCTCCTCCGGCCACTACACCCCTCCCTATATCTGTAACCTCCTCCGGCCCCTTCACCCCTCCCTATCTCTGTAAAGTCCTCCGGCCCCTACACCCCTCCCTATTTCTGTAAAATCCTCCGGCCCCTACACCCCTTCCTATCTCTGTAACTTCCTCCAGCCCCTACACCCCTCCCTATCTCTGTAACCTCCTCATGCCCATACACCCCTCCCTATCTGTAACCTCCTCCAGCCCTACACCGCTCATAATCTCTATAACTCCCTCCCTATCTCTTTAATACCCTCCAGCCTCTCATTCCTCCTTATCTCTGTAACCTCCTCCAGACCTTCCCCCCACCCCAATTTTTGTAACCTCCTACAGCCCCTACAGCCCTCCCTATCTCTGTAACCTCCGGCGGCTCCAATACCCCTCCCTATCTCTGTAAACTCCTCCAGCCCCAAGGCGACTCCAAATCTCTGTAACCTGCTCCAACCCCTACACCCCTCCCTATCTCTATAATCTCCTCCAGTCCCTACACCCCTCCCTATCTCTGTAACCTCCTAGGGCCCCTACAACCCTCCCTATCTCTGTAACCCCTGCCAGCATCTACACCCCTCCCTATATCTGTAACCTCCTCATGCCCATACACCCCTCCCTATCTCTGTAACCTCCTCCAGCCCCTACACCCCTCCCTATCTCTGTAACCTCCTCCAACCCCTACACACCTCCCTATCTCGGTAACCTCCTCCAACCCCTACACAATTCCCTATATCTGTAACCTCCTCCAACCCCTACACAACTCCATATCTCTGTAACCTCCTCCAGCCCCTACACCCATCCCTATCTCTGTAACATCCTCCGGCCCATATACCCCTCCCTATCTCTGTAACCTCCTCCAATCCCTACACCCCTGCCTATCTCTGTAACTCTCTCCAACCTCTCACCCGTCCCTATCTCTGTAACTCTCTCCCTATCTCTGTAACCTCCTCCAGCCCTATACCCCTCCCTATCTCTGTAACCTCCTCCAGGCACTACGCCCCTCCCTATCTTTTTAACCTTCTCCAACTCCTACACCCCTCTCTATCTCTGTAAACTCCTCCAGACCCTACACCCCTCCCTATCTCTGTAACCTCCTCCAGCCCTACACCCCTCCTTATCTCTGTAACTCCCTCCCTATCTCTGTAACTTCCTATCTCTGTAAATCCTTCCCTATCTCTGTAACACCCTCCAGCACCTACACCCCTCCCTATCGCTGTAACCTCCTCCTGCTCCTAAACACTCCCTAACTCTGTAACCTCCTCCAGCCTCGCACCCCTCCCTATCTCTGTAACCTCCTCCCGTCCCTACACACCCCCCTATCTCTGTAACCTCCTCCAATCCCTACACCCCTCCCTATGTCTGTAACCTCCTCCAGACACTACACCCCTCCCTATCTTTGTAACCTCCTCCGGCTCCTACTCCTCTCCTTATCTATGTAACCTCCTCCAGTCCCTACACACCTCCCTATCTCTGTAACCTCCTCCAATCCCTACACCCCTCCCTATGTCTGTAAACTCCTCCAGACACTACACCCCTCCCTATCTTTGTAACCTCCTCCGGCTCCTACTCCTCTCCTTATCTATGTAACCTCCCCAAGCCTCCCTTCCCTACTTATCTCTGTAACCTCCTCCAGTCCCTACACCCCTCCCTATCTCTGTAACCTCCTCCAACCCCTACACCCCTCTGTATCTCTGTAACCTCCTCCAGCCTTTCATCCCTCCCTATCTCTGTAAACTCCTCCAGCCCCAACAACCCTCCCTATTTCTGTAACATCCTCCAGCCCCTACACCTCCCCCTATCTCAGTAACCACCTCCAGTCCCTACACTCCTCCTTATCCTTCTAACATCCTCCAACCCCTGCACACCTCCCTATCTCTGTAAACTCCTCCAGCCCCTACACCCCTCCCTATCTCTGTAACCTCTTCCAGCCCCTACACCCCTCCCTGTCTGTGTAATCTCCTCCAACCCCTACACCACTCCCTATCTCTGTAACCTCCTCCAGCCTATCACCTCACCATCACTGTAACTACCCCCCCCATCTCTGTAACCTCCTCCAGCCTCTCACCGCTCCCTATCTCTGTAACCTCCTCCAGCCCCTACAGCCCTCCCTATCTCTGTATCCCCTTCCAGCCCCTACACCCCTCCCTATGTCTGTAACTTCTTCCAGCCCCTACACCCCTCCCTGTCTGTGTAATCTCCTCCGGCTCCTACACCCTTCCCTATCTCTGTAACCTCCTTCGGCTCCTACACCCAGCCCTATCTCTGAACGTCCTCCAGCCCCTACACCCCGCCCAATCTCTGTAACCTCCTCCGGCCCCTACACCCCGCCCTATCTCTGTAACCTCCTCCGGCCCCTACACCCCTCCCTATCTCTGTAACCTCCTCCGGCCTCTACACCCCTCCCTATTTCTGTAAAATCCTGCGGCCCTTAAACCCCTCCCTAACTCTGTAACCTCCTCCAGCCCCTACAAACCTCCCTATCTCTGTAACACCCTCCAGCCTCTCATTCCGCCCTATCTCTGTAACCTCCTCCAGCCACTCCCCACACCCCTATTTTTGTAACCTCCTACAGCCCCTACAACGATCCCTTTCTCTGTAACCTCCTGCGGCTCCAACACCCCTCCCTATCTCTGTTAACTCCTCCAGCCCCTACGCGACTCCAAATCTCTGTAACCTGCTCCAACGCCTACACCCCTCCCTATCTCTATAATCTCCTCCAGTCCCTACACCCCTCCCTATCTCTGTAACCTCCTAGGGCCCCTACACCCCTGCCTATCTCTGTAACCCCCGCCGGCATCTACACCCCTCCCTATATCTAACCTCCTCATGCCTGTTCACCCCTCCCTATCTCTGTAACCTCCTTCAACCCCTACACACCTCCCTATCTCTGCAACCTACTCCAACGCCTACACAATTCCCTATATCTGTAACCTCCTCCAACCCCTACACACCTCCATATCTCTGTAACATCCTCCGGCCCATATACCCCTCCCTATCACTGTAACCTCCGCCAATCCCTACACCCCTCCCTATCTCTGTAACATCATCCGGCTCCTTCACCCCTCCCTATCTCTGTAAATCTCGCCAACCTCTCACCCGTCCCTATCTCTGTAACTCCCTCCCTATCTCTGTAACCTCCTCCAGCCCTATACCCCTCCCTAGCTCTGTAACCTCCTCCAGCCCCTACACCCCTCCCAGTCTGTGTAATCTCCTCCAACCCCTACACCCCTCCCTATCTCTGTAACTTCCTCCGGCTCTTACACCCCTCCTTACCTCTGTAACCTCCTCCAACCCCTACACACTTCCTATCTCTGTAACATCCTCCAACCCATATATACCTCCCTATCTCTGTAACCTGCTCCATCCCCTACACCCCTCCCTATCTCTGTAACCTCCTCCGGCCCCGATACACCTCCCTAACTCTGTAACCTACTCCAGCCCCTACACCCCTCCCTATCACTGTACCCTCCTCCAGCCAGAACACCCCACCCTATCTCTGTAACCTCCTCCAGCCCTACACCCCTCCTTATTTCTGTATCTCCCTCCCTGTCTCTGTAACTTCCTATCTCTGTAACCCCATCGAGAACCCTACCTATCTCAGTAACCTCCTCCGGCTCCTACACCTCTCCTTAACTCTGTAACCTCCTCCAGCCTCGCACCCCTTCCTATTTTTGTAACGTCCTCAAGTCCCTGCACCCCTCCCTACCTCGGAAACCTCCTCCAATCCCTACACCCCTCCCTATCTCGGAAAACTCCTCCAATCCCTACACCCCTCCCAATGTCTGTAACCTCCTCCAATCCCTACACCACTCCCTATCTCTGTAACGCTCTCCAGCCTCTCACCCCTCCCTTTCTCTGTAACTCCCTCCCTATCTCTGTAACCTCCTCCAGCACTACACACCACCTTATCTCTGGAACTCCCTCCCTAACTCTTTAACCTCCTCCAGCCCCTACACCCCTCCTTATCTCTGTAAATCCCTCCCTATCTCTGTAACCCACTCCAGCCCCTACACCACTCCCTATCTCTGTAACCTTCTCCAGACCCTACACCTCTCCCTATCTCTGTAACCTCCTCCGGCTCCTACAACCCTCCCTATCTCTGTAACCACCTCCAACCCCTACACACCTCCCTATCTCTATAACCTGCTCCAACTCCTACACCCGTCCCAATCTCAGTAACCTCCTCCAGCCCCTACACCCCTCCCTATCTCTGTAACCTCCTCCAACCCTACACCCCTCCTAATCTCTAACTCCCTCCCTATCTCTGTAACTTCCTATCTCTGTAACTCCCTCCCTATCTCTGTAACCCACTCCAGTCCCTACACCCCCCCCCCCAAATCGCTGTAACCTCCTCCGGCTCCAAATCTCTCCCTATCTCTGTAACCTCCTCCAGCCCCTACAACCCTCCCTAACTCTGTAACCTGCTCCAGCCCCTACACCCCTCCCTATTTCTGTAAAATCCTCGAGCCCCTACACCCCTCCAAATCTCTGTAACCTGCTCCAACCCCTACACCACTCCCGATCTCTGTAAGCTTCTCCAGCCCGCACAACCCTCCCTATCTCTATAATCTCCTCCAGACCCTTCACCCCTCCCAATCTCTGTAACCTCCTAGAGCCCCTAAAACTCTCCTTATCTCTGTAACCCTCACCAGCATCTACACCACTCCCTATATCTGTAACCTCCTCATGCCCCTACACAATTCCCTATATCTGAAACTTCCTCCAACCCCTACACACCTCCCTATCTCTGTAACCTCCTCCAGCCCCTACACCCCTCCCTATCTCTGTAACATCCTCAGGCCCAATACCCCTCCCTATCTCTGTAACCACCTCCAATCCCTACACCCCTCCCTATTTCTGTAACATCATCTGGACCCTACACCCCTCCCTATCTCTGTAACGCTCTCCAGCCTCTCACCCGTCCCTATCTCTGTAACTCCCTCCCTATCTCTGTAACCTCGTCCAGCCCTACACCCCTCCCTATCTCTGAAACCTCCTCCAGCCACTACGCCCCTGCTAATCTCTGTAACCTGCTCCAACCCCTGCACCCCTCTCTATCTCTGTAATCTCCTCCAGCCCCTACACCCCTCCCTATCTCTGTAAACTCCTCCAGCCCTACACCCCTCCTTATCTCTGTAACTCCCTCCCTAACTCTGTAACTTCCTATCTCTGTAACTCCTTCCCTATCTCTGTAATCCCCTCCAGCCCCTACACCCCTCCCTATCGCTGTAACCTCCTCCGGCTCCTAAACACTCCCTAACTCTGTAACCTCCTCCAGCCTCGCACCCCTCCCTATCTCTGTAACCTCCTCCAGTCCCTAAACCCCTCCCTATCTCTGTAACCATCTCCAACCCTAACACCCCTCCGTATCTCTGTAACCTCCTCCAGCCTCTCATCCCGCCTTATCTCTGTACCCTCCTCCAGCCTATCACCCCCCCTTCTCTGTAACTACCCCCCCCATCTCTGTAACCTCCTCCAGCCTCTCACCGCTCCCTATCTCTGTAACCTCTCCAGCCCCTACGCCCCTCCCTATGTCTGTAACCTCTTCCAGCCCCTACACCCCTCGCTATCTCTGTAACCTCCTCCAGCCCTACACCCCTCCTTATCTCTGTAACTCCCTCCCTATCTCTGTAACTTCCTATCTCTTTAAATCCCTCCCTATCTCTGTAACCCACTCCAGCCCCTACACCAGACCCTATCTCTGTAACCTTCTCCAGCCCCTACACCTCTCCCTATCTCTGTAACCTCCTCCGGCTCCTACAACCCTCCCTATCTCTGTAACCACCTCCAACCCCTACACACCTCCCTATCTCTGTAACCTGCTCCAACTCCTACACCCGTCCCTATCTCAGTAACCTCCTCCAGCCCCTACACCCCTCCCTATCTCTGTAACCTCCTCCAACACTACACCCCTCCTAATCTCTGTAACTCCCTCCCTGTCACTGTAACTTCCTATCTCTGTAACTCCCTCCCTATCTCTGTAACCCACTCCAGCCCCTACACCCCCCCCCCCCCATCGCTGTAACCTCCTCCGGCTCCAAATCTCTCCCTATCTCTGTAAACTCCTCGAGTCCCTACACCCCTCCAAATCTCTGTAACCTGGTCCAACCCCTACACCACTCCCGATCTCTGTAAGCTTCTCCAGCCCGCACAACCCTCCCTATCTCTATAATCTCCTCCAGACCCTTCACCCCTCCCAATCTCTGTAACATCCTAGAGCCCTTAAAACCCTCTCTATCTCTGTAACCCTTGCCAGCATCTACACCACTCCCTATATCTGTAACCTCCTCATGCCCCTACACAATTCCCTATATCTGAAACCTCCTCCAACCCCTACACACCTCCCTATCTCTGTAACCTCCTCCAGCCCCTACACCCCTCCCTATCTCTGTAACATCCTCAGGCCCAATACCCCTCCCTATCTCTGTAACCACCTCCAATCTCTACACCCCTCCCTATTTCTGTAACATCATCCGGACCCTACACCCCTCCCTATCTCTGTAACGCTCTCCAGCCTCTCACCCGTCCCTATCTCTGTAACTCCCTCCCTATCTCTATAACCTCCTCCAGCCCTTGCCACCCTCCCTATCTCTGTAGCCTCCTCCAGCCCCTACACCGCTCCCTATCTCTGTAACATCCTCCAGCCCTACACCCCTCCTTATCTCTCTAACTCCCTCCCTATCTCTGTAACTTCCTATCTCTGTAAACTCCTCCAATCCCTACACCCCTCCCTATCTCTGTAACCTCTTCCAGCCCCTACACCCCTCCCAGTCTGTGTAATCTCCTCCAACCCCTACACCACTCCCTATCTCTGTAACTTCCTATCTCTGTAACCACCTCCAGCACCTACACCCCTCCCTATCGCTGTAACCACCTCCGGCTCCTAAACACTCCCTAACTCTGTAACCTCATCCAGCCTCGCACCCCTCCCTATCTCTGTAACCTCCTCCAGTCCCTACACCCCTCCCTATCTCTGTAACCTCCTCCAATCCCTACACCCCTCCCTATGTCTGTAACCTCCTCCAGCCCCTACACCCCTCCCTATCTTTGTAACCTCCTCCGGGTCCTACTCCTCTCCCTATCTCTGTTACCTCCTCCAGCCTCCCTTCCCTACTTATCTCTGTAACCTCCTCCAGTCCCTAGACCTCTCCCTATCTCTGTAACCTCCTCCAACCCCGACACCCCTCTGTATCTCTGGAACCTCCTCCAGCCTCTCATCCGTCCCTATCTCTGTAAACTCCTCCAGCCCCTACAACCCTCCCTATTTCTGTAACTTCCTCCAGCCCCTACACCTCCCCCATCTCAGTAACCACCTCCAGTCCCTACACTCCTCCTTATGCTTTTTACCTCCTCCAACCCCTGCACACCTCCCTAACTCTGTAACCTCCTCCAGCCCCTACACCCCTCCCTATCTCTGTAACCTCTTCCAGCCCCTACACCCCTCCCTGTTTGTGTAATCTCCTCCAACCCCTACACCACTCCCTATCTCTGTAACCTCCTCCAGCCTATCACACCACCATCTCTGTAACTACCCTCCCATCTCTGTAACCTCCTCCAGCCTCTCATCGCTCCCTATCTCTGTAACCTCCTCCAGCCCCTACACTCCTCCCTATGTCTGTAACTTCTTCCAGCCCCGACACCCCTCCCTGTCTTTGTAATCTCCTCCGGCTCCTACACCCCTCCCTATCTCTGTAACCTCCTTTGGCCTCTACACCCAGCCCTATCTCTGTAACCTCCTCCGGCCCCTACACCCCTCCCTATCTCTGTAACCTCCTCCGGCCCCTACACCCCTCCCTATCTCTGTAACCTCCTCCAGACCCTACAACCCTCCCGATTTCTGTAACTTCCTCCAGCCCCTACACCCCTCCGTATCTCTGTAATCTCCTCATGCCCATACACCCCTCACTATCTGTAACCTCCTCCAGCCCTACACCGCTCATAATCTCTATAACTCCCTCCCTATCTCTTTAACACCCTTGAGCCTCTCATTCCTCCCTATCTCTGTAACCTCCTCCAGCCCCTCCCGCCACCCCTATTTTTGTAACCTCCTACAGCCCCTACAGCCCTCCCTTTGTCTGTAACACCCTGCGGCTCCAACACCCCTCCCTATCTCTGTAACTCCCGCCCTATCTCTGTAACCTCCTCCAGACCTACACCCCTCCTTATCTCTGTAACACCCTCCCAATCTCTGAAACACCTTCCAGCCCCTACACCCCTCCCTATCTCTGTAACCTCCTCCAGCCCCTACACATATCTGTATCTCTGTAAACTCCTCCGGCTCCCTCACCCCTCCCTATCTCTGTAACCACCTCCAACTCCTACACACCTCCCTATCTCTGTATCCTGCTCCAACCCTTACACCGCTCCCTATCTCTGTACCCTCCTCCAGCCCCTACATCTCTCCCTATCTCTGTAAGCCCCTCCAGCCTCTACTCCCCACACTATCTCTGTTAACTCCTCATGCCCCTACACCCCTCCCTATCTCTGTAACCTCCTCCGGCTCTTACGCCCCTCCTTCCCTCTGTAACCTCCTCCAACTCCTACGCACTTCCTATCTCTGTAACATCCTCCAACCCATATATACCTCCCTATCTCTGTAACCTGCTCCAGCCCCTACACCCCTCCCTATCTCTGTAACCTCCTCCGGTCCCGATACACCTCCCTAACTCTGTAACCTACTCCAGCCCCTACACCCCTCCCTATCACTGTACCCTCCTCCATCCAGAACACCCCACCCTATCTCTGTAACCTCCTCCAGCCCTACACCCCTCCTTATTTCTGTAACTCCCTCCCTATCTCTGTAACTTCCTATCTCTGTAACCCCATCTAGAACCCTACCTAAAGACAAAAAAAAACTGCAGATGCTGGAAATCCAAAACAAAAACAGAATTACCTGGAAAAACTCAGCAGGTCTGGCAGCATCGGCGGAGAAGAAAAGAGTTGACGTTTCGAGTCCTCATGACCCTTCGACAGAACTTGATTTCGAGTCCAAGAAAGAGTTGAAATATGCTGTGTGAAAACTCACCCTGGCTCCATTGATATTATGTTACAGTGGTCTAGTGGAAAAATAGGCTTCAATAGGTGTCAGTAATTGAGGGTGTGCTGTACTATTCGAGTGTCAGTAATTGAGGGTGTGCTGCACTATTGGAGAGTCATTAATTTACAGTATTCTGCACAATTTGAGTGTCTGTAAGTGAGGGGGTGCTACACTATTGCAGTGTCAGTAATTGAGGGTGTGCTGCATGATTGGAGTGTCAGTAATTGAGGGTGTGCTACACTATTGCAGTGTCAGTAATTGACGGTATGCTGCACTATTGGAGGGTCAATAATTGGGGGTGTGCTGCACTACAAGAGAGTCCGCATTTGAGGGTGTGCTGCACCCTACTCCCCTCCATATCTCTGTAACCTCCACCATTCACTAGACCCCTCCCTATCTCTGTAAACTCCTCCAACACCTACACCCCTCCGTATCTCTGTAACCTCCTCCAGCCCCTAAACCCCTCACTAACTCTGTAACCTCTTCCAGCCCCTACAGCCCTCCCTATCTCTGTAACCTCCTCAAACCCCTACGCCCCTCCCTATCTCTGTAATCTGCTCAAACCCCTACACCCATCGCTATCTCTGTAAATTCCTCCAGCCCGTACACCCCTCCCTATCACTGTAACCTCCTCCAGCACTACACCCCTCCCTAGCTCTAACATCCTCCAGCCACAACACCTCCCCCTATCTCTGTAACCACCTCCAGTCCCTACACTCCTCCTTATCCTTGTAACCTCCTCCAACCCCTACACACCTCCCCATCTCTGTAACCTCCTCCAGCCTAACACCGCACAATCTCTGTAACTCCCTCCCCATCTCTGTAACCTCCTCCAGCCTCTCACCGCTCCCTATCTCTGTAATCTCCTCCAGACACTACATCCCTCCCTATCTCTGTAACCTCCTCCAGCCCCTACACCCATCCCTATCTCTGTAAAATCCTCCAGCCCCTACAACCCACCTTATCTCTGTAAACTCCTCATGCCCATACACACCTCCCTATATGTAAGCTCCTCCAGCCCTACACCGCACACTATCTCTATAACTCCCTCCCTATTTCTGAAACATCCTCCAGCCGCTCCCCCCACCCCCATCTTTGTAACCACCTCCAGCCCCTACACCCCTCCCTAACTCTGTCACCACCTCCAGTCCCTGCACCCCTCCCTATCTCTGTAACCTCCTCCGGCTCCTACACCCCTCCCGATCTCTGTAACGCTCTCCAGCCTCTCACCGCTCCCTATCTCTGTAACTCCCGCCCTATCCCCGTAACCTCCACCAGCCCTACACCCCTCTTTAACTCTGTAACTCCCGCCGTATCTCTGTAATACCCTCCAGCCCCTACACCCCTCCCTATCTCTGTAACCACCAGCAACCTCTACACACCTCCCTAACTCTGTAACCTACTCCAGCCCTTACACCATCCCTATCTCTGTAACATTCTCCAGCCCCTACACCCCTCCCAAACTCTGTAACCTGCTCCAGCCCCTACCCCCCTCCCTATCTCTGTAACCTCCTCCAGCCCCTACGCCCCTCCCTATCACTGTAACCTGCTCCAACCCTTACACCCCTCCCTATCTCTGTGATCTCCTCCAGTCCCTAGACCACTCCCTATCTCTGTAACCTCCTAGAAGCCCTACACCTCTCCATATCTCTGTAACCGCCGCCAGCATCTACACCCCTCCCTATCTCTGTAACCTCCTCCAACATCTACACACCTCCCAATCTCTGTAACCTCCTCCAACCCGTACACACTTCCCTATATCTGTAACCTCCTCCAGCCCCTACACACATCCCTATCTCTGTTACCTTCTCCAGCCACTGCACCCCTCCCTATCTCTGTAACTTCCTTCTGCCCCTATACCCCTCCCTAACTCTGTAACCTCCTCCAGCCCCTACAACTTCCCTATCTCTGTAACCTCCTCCAGCCCCTACAACCCTCCCTAACTCTCTAACCTCCTCTAGCCCCTACGACCCTCCCTATCTCTGTAACCTGCTCCAACCCCTACACCCCTCCTTACCTCTGTAACTCCCTCCCTATCTCTGTAAGTACCTATCTCTGTAACCCCATCCAGCCCCTACAACCCTCCCTATCTCAGTAACCTCCTCCATCTCCTACACCTCTCCCTAACTCTGTAACCTCCTCCAGCCTCTCGCCCCTCCCTATCTCTGAAAACTCCTCCAGTCCCTACACCCCTCCCTATCTCTGTAACCTCCTTCAATCCCTACACCCCTCCCTATCTCTGTAACATCCTCCGGCTACTACACCAGTCCCTATCTCTGTAACTTCCTCCCTATCTCTGTAACCTCTTCCAGCCCCTATGACCCTCCCTATCTCTGTAACCTGCTCCAACCACAAAACCCCTCCCTATCTCTGTAAGCGTCGCCAGCCCCTACACCCCTCCCTATCTCTGTAACCTCCTCCAGAACCTACACCCCTCCCTATCTCTGTAACCTCCTCCAGACCTACACCCCTCCTTATCTCTGTAACTCCCTCCCTATCTCTGTAACTTCCTATCTCTGTAACTCCCTCCCTATCTCTGTAACGCCCTCCAACCCCTACACCCCTCCCTATAGCTGTAACCTCTTCCGGCTCCTAAACTCTCACTAACTCTGTAACCTCCTCCAGCTTCGCACCCCTCCCTATCTCTGTAACCTCCTCCAGTCCCTACACCCCTCCCTATCTCTGTAACCTCCTCCAATCCCTTCACCCCTCCCTATGTCTGTAACCTCCTCCAGCCCCTACACCCCTCCCTATCTTTGTAACCTCCTCCGGCTCCTACTCCTCTCCCTATCTCTGTAACCTCATCCAGCCTCTCACCCCTACCTATCTCTATAACCTCCTCCAGCCTCTCACCCTTACCTATCTCTATAACCTCCTGCAGCCCCTACACCCCTCCCTTTCTTTGTAAACTCCTCCGGCCCCTACTATCCTCCCTATTTCTGTAACTTCCTACCGCCCCTACACCACTTCCTATCTCTGTAACCTCCGCCAGCTCCAACACCCCTCCCTATCTCTGTAACGCTCTCCAGCCTCTCACCGCTCCATATCTCTGTAACTCCCGCCCTATCTCTGTAACATCCTCCAGACCTACACCCCTCCTTATCTCTGTAACACCCTCCCTATCTCTGTAACCCCCTCCAGCCCCAACACCTCTCCCTATCTCTGTAACATCCTTCGGCACCTACACCCCTCCCTATTTCTGTAACCACCTCCAACCTGTACACACCTCCCTATCTCTGTAACCTCCTCCAACACCTACACACCTCCCTATCACTGTAATATCCTCCAACACCTACACACCTCCCTATCTCTGTAACCACCTCAAACCCCAACACACCTCCCTATATCTGTAACCTCCTCCAACCCCTACACCCCTATCTCTGTAACCTCCTCCAGCCCCTAAAAACTGCCCTAACTCTGTAACATCTTCCAGTCCCTACACCCTCCCTATCTCTGTAACCTCCTCCAGCCCCTACATCCCTCCCTAACTCTGTAACCTACTCCAGCCCCTACACCTCTCTGTATCTCTGTAACCTACTCCAGCCCCTACGCCCCTCCTTATCTCTGTAACCTGCTCCAATCCTTACACCACTCCCAATCTCCGTAAGCTTCTCCATCACGTACACCCCTCACTATCTCTGTAATTTCCTCCATTCCCTACACCCCTCCCTATCTCTGTAACCTCCTCCGGCCCCTACACTCCTCCCTATCTCTGTAACTTCCTTCAGCCCCTACACCCCTCACTATCTCTGTAACCTGCTCCAGCCCCTACATCCCTCCCTATCACTGTAACCTCCTCCAGCCCCTATGCCCATTCCTATCTCTGTAACCTGCTCCAGCCCCTACACCTCTCCCTATCTCTGTAATCTCCTCCAGTCCCTACACCCCTCCCTATCTCTGTAATCTCATCCAGTCCCTACACCCCTCCCTATCTCTGTAACCTCCTAGAGCCCCTACACCCCTCCATAACTCTGTAACCTCCTCATGCCCGTACACCCCTCCCTATCTCTAACCTCCTCCAGGTCCTTCACCTCTCCCTATCTCTGGACCTCCTCCGGCTCCTACAGCCCTCCCTATCTCTGTAACCTCCTCCAACCCCTACACACCTCCCTATCTATGTAACCTCCTCCAAATCATACACACTTCCCTATATCTGTAACCTCCTCCAACACCTACACATGTCCGTATCTCTGTAACATCCTCCAGCCACTACACCCCACCCTATCTCTGTAACATCCTCCGGCCCCTATACCCCTCCCTAACTCTGTAACCTCCTCCAGCCATTACAAAATCCCTAACTCTGTAACCTCCTCCAACCCCTACGCCCTTCCCTAACTCTGTAAACTTCGTCAGCCGGTAAACGCTTCCCTATCTCTGTAAACTCCTCCAGCCCCTACACCCCTCCCTAGCTCTGTAACCTCCTCCAGCCCTACACCCCTCCTTATCTCAGTAACTCCCTCCCTATCTCTATAACATCCTATCTCTGTAACCCCATCCAGCCCCTACAACCCTCCCTATGTCTGTAACCTCCTCCAGCCTCTCACCCCTACCTCCCTCTATAACATCCTCCAGACTCTCAAACCTACCTATCTCTATAAGCACCTCCAGCCCCTACACCCCTCCCTATCTTTGTAACCCGCTCCAGCCCCGATACCCCTCCCTAACTCTGTAACCTCCTCCAGCCCCTACAACCTCCCTATCTCTGTAACCTCCTCCAGCCCCTACAACCATCCCTAACTCTGTAACCTCATACAGCCCCTACAACCATCCCTAACTCTGTAACCTCATACAGCCCCTACACCCCTCCCTATCACTGTAACCTCCTCAAGCCCCTACGCCCTTCACTATCTCTGTAACCTCCTCCGGCCCCTACACCCCTCCCTAACTCTGTAACTTCCTCCTGCCCCTACACCCCTCCATATCTCTGTAACCTGCTCCAGCACCTACGCCGTTTCCTATCTCCGTAACCTGCTCCAGCCCCAACACCCCTCCCTATCTCTGTAACATCCTCCAGCCCCTACGCCCCTCCTATCTCTGTAACCTGCTCCAACCCTTACACACCTCCCGATCTCTGTAAGCTTCTCCAGCCGGTACAACCCTCCCTATCTCTGTAATATCCTCCAGTCCCTACACCCCTCCCTATCTCTGTAACCTCCTAGATCCCCTACAACCCTCCATATCTCTGTAATACCCGGCAGCATCTACAATCCTCCCTATCTCTGTAACCTACTCATGCCCGTACTCCCCTCCCTATCTCTAACCTCCTCCAGCCCCTTCACCTCTCCCTATCTCTGTAACCTCCTCCGGCTCCTACACCCCTCACTATCTCTGTAACCTCCTCCAACCCCTACACACCTCCCTATCTCAGTAACCTCCTCCAAACCATACACACTTCCCTATATCTGTAACCTCCTCCAAAACCTACACATCTCCGTATCTCTGTAACATCCTCCAGCCACTACACCCCTCCCTATCTCTGTAACATCCTCCGGCCCCTATACCCCTCCCCAACTCTGTAACCTCCTCCAGCCCCTACAACCTCCCTATCTCTTTAACGTTTTCCAGCCCCTACGCCCCTCCGTATCACTGTAAACTTCGCCAGCCCGTACACCCTTCCCTATCTCTGTAAACTCCTCCTGCCCCTACACCCCTCCCTATCTCTGTACCCTCCTGCAGTCACTACACCCCTCCCTATCTCTGTAACCTCCTCCAGCCCTACACCCCTCCTTATCTCTGTAACTCCCTCCCTATCTCTATAACTTCCTATCTCTGTAACCCCATCCAGCCCCTACAACCTTCCCTATCTCTGTAACCTCCTCCAGCCCCTACGCCCCTCCATATCTCTGTAACCTGCTCCAACCCCTACACCCCTCCCTATCTCTGTAACCTCCTCCAGACCCAACACCCCTCCCTATCTCTGTAACCTCCTCCAGCCCCTACACCCCTCCATATCTCTGTAACCTCCTCCAGCCTCTTATCGCTCCCTATCTCTGTAACCTCCTCCAGCACCTACACCCCTCTGTATCTCTGTAACCTCCTCCAGCCCCTACACCCCTCCCTACCTCCGTAACCTCCTCCATCTGCTACACCTCTCCCTAACTCTGTAACCTCCTCCAGCCTCGCACCCTTTCCAATCTCTGTAACCCCCTCCAGTCCCTACACCCATCCCTATCTCTGTAACCTCCTCCAATCCCTACACTCCTCCCTATGTCTGTAACCTCCTCCAGCCCGTACAACCCTCCCTATCTTTGTAACATCCTCTGGCACCTACTCCTCTCCCTACCACTGTTACCTCCTCCAGCCTCTCACCCCTCCCTATCTCTGTAACTTCCTCCAGCCCCTACACCCCTCCCTACCTCCGTAACTTCCTCCAGCCCCTACACCCCTCCCTACCTCCGTAACCTCCTCCATCTGCTACACCTCTCCCTAACTCTGTAACCTCCTCCAGCCTCGCACCCTTTCCAATCTCTGTAACCCCCTCCAGTCCCTACACCCATCCCTATCTCTGTAACCTCCTCCAATCCCTACACTCCTCCCTATGTCTGTAACCTCCTCCAGCCCGTACAACCCTCCCTATCTTTGTAACATCCTCTGGCACCTACTCCTCTCCCTACCACTGTAACCTCCTCCAGCCTCTCACCCCTCCCTATCTCTGTAACTTCCTACAGTCCCTACACCCCTCCCTATCTCTGTAACCTCCTCCAATCCCGACAACCCGCCCTATCTCTGTAACATCCTCCGGCTCCTACACTCCTCCCTATCTCTGTAACGCTCTCCAGCCTCTCACCCCTCCCTATCTCTTTAACTCCCTCCCTATCTCTGTAACATCCTCCAGCCCTACACCCCTCCTCAGCTCTGTAACTCCCTCCCTATCTCTGTAACCTCCTCCAGCCCCTCCGCCCCTCTCTATCTCTGTAACCTGCTCCAAACTCTACACCACTCCCTAACTCTGTAAGCTTCTCCAACCCGTACACCCCTCCCTATCTCTGTAATCTCCTCCAGCCCCTACACCCCTCCCTATCTCTGTAACCTCCTCCACCTCCTACACCCCTCCCTATCTCTGTAACCTCCTCCAGCTCTACAACCCTCCTTATCTCTGTAACTCCCTCCCTATCTCTGTAACTTCCTATCTCTGTAACCTCCTCCAGCCTCGCACCCTTTCCTTTCTCTGTAACCTCATCCAGACCCGACACACCTCCGTATTTCTGTAACCTCCTCCAGCCCCTGCACCGCATCCCTATCTCTGTAAAATTCTCCAGCCCCTACAACCCTCCCTATGTCTGCAATGTCGTCCACTCCCTACAACCCTCCCTTTCTCCGTAACCTCCTACACTCACTATAACCATCCCTATCTATGTATCCTCTGTCAAACCCAACAAGACTCCCAATCTCGGATAGCTCCTCCACTCACTACAAACCTCCCTATCTCTGTAACCTGCTCCAGGCCTTACAAACCTCCCTATCTCTGTAACCTCCTCCAGCACCTTATACCCATCCCTATCTCAGAAACCTCGTACAGCCCCTGCACCCCTCCTTATCTCTGTAACCTCCTCCAGCACCTACACCCATCCCTAACTCTGTAAACTCATCCAGCCCCTACATCTCTCCTATCTCTGTAAACTCCTCCAGATGTACACACCTCCCTATCTCTGTAACCACCTCCAGCCATTTACACCCAACCCTATCTCTGTAATCTCCTCCAGCCCCTACACACCTCCATATCTCTGTAACCGCCTCCAGCCACCTACACCCGTCCCTATCTCTGTAACCTCCTCCACTCACTACAACCCACCCTATCTCTATAACTTTGTCCAGCCCTTACAAACCACCCTATCTCTGTAACCTCCTCCATGCCACTACACCCCTCCCTACCTCTGTAACCTCCTCCAGCAACTAATCCTCTCCCTGTTTCTGTAACCTCCTTCAGTCCCTACACCACTCCCTATCTCTGTAATCTCCTCCAGATCCTACATCTCTCCCTATCTCAGTAAACTCCTACAGCCCCTACACCCCTCCCTATCTCTGTAACCTCCTCCAGCCCCTACACCCCTCCCTATCACTGTAACCTCCACCATTCCCTAGACCCCTCCCTATCTCTGTAAAATCCTCCAGCCCCTACACCCCTCACTAACTCTGTATGCTTCTCCAGCCCGTACACCCTTCCCTATCTCTTTAAACTCCTCCAGCCATACACCCCTCCCTATCTCTGTAACCTCCTCCAGCCGCTACACCCCTCCCTATCTCTGTAACCTCCTCGGGCTACTACACCTCTCCCTAACTCTGTAACCTCCACCAGCCTCGCACCCCTCCCTATCTCTGTAACCTCCTCCAGTCCATACATCCCTCCCTATCTCAGAAATCTCCTCCAATCCCTACCCCCATCCCTATGTCTGTAACCTCCTCCAGCCACTACACGCCTCTCTATCTTTGTAACCTCCTCCGGCTCCTAATCCTCTCCCTATCTCTGTAACCTCCTCCAGCCTCTCATCCCTACCTATCTCTGTAACCTGCTCCAGTCCCTAGTCCCCTCCCTATCTCTGTAACCTCCTCCAACCCCTTCAAACCTCTGTATCTCTTCAACCTCCTCCAGCTTCTACACCCCTCCCTATCTCTGTAACCTCCTCCAGCCCCTACACCCCTCCCTATCTCTGTAACCTCCTCCAGCCCCTACACCCCTCGCTATCTCTGTAAGCTTCTCCAGCCCGTACACCCTTCCCTATCTCTTTAAACTCCTCCAGCCGCTACACCCCTCCCTATCTCTGTAACCTCCTCCAGCCGTACACCCCTCCTTATCTCTATAACTCCCTCCCAATCTCTGTAACTTCCTATCTCTGTAACCCCCTCCAGCCCCTACACCCCTCCCAATCTCTGTAACCTCCTCGGGCTCCTACACCTCTCCCTAACTCTGTAACCTCCTCCAGCCTCGCACCCCTCCCTATCTCTGTAACCTCCTCCAGTCCATACACCCCTCCCTATCTCAGTAACCTCCTCCAATCCCTACACCCCTCCCTATGTCTGTACCTCCTCCAGCCACTACACGCCTCTCTATCTTTGTAACCTCCTCCGGCTCCTAATCCTCTCCCTATTTCTGTTACCTCCTCCAGACTCTCACCCCTACCTATCTCTGTAACCTCCTCCAGTCCCTAGACCCGTCCCTATCTCTGTAACCTCCTCCAACCCCTTCAAACCTCTGTATCTCTTCAACCTCCTCCTGCGTCTACAACCCTCCCTATCTCTGTAACTTCCTCCAGGCCCTACACCCCTCCCTATCTCTGTAACTTCCTCCAGCCCCTACACCCCTCCCTATCTCTGTAACTTCCTCCAGCACCTACACCCCCCCCACCTATCTCTGTAACCTCCTCCAACCCCTACACCCCTCCCTGTCTGTGTAATCTCCTCTGGCTACTGCACCCCTCCCTATCTGCGTAACCACGTCCAGCCCCTACAACCCTCCCTATCTCTGTAACCTCCTCCAGCCCCGACACCCATCCATATCTCTGTAACCTCCTCCAGCCCCTATAACCCTCCCTATCTCTGTAACATCCTCCAGCCCCTACACCGCTCCCTATCTGTAACCCCCTCCAGCCCTACACCGCTCACTATCTCTATAACTCCCTCCCTATTTCTGTAACCTCCTTCAGCCCTTCCCCCCACCCCTATCTTTGTAACCACCTCCAGCCCCTCCACACCTCCCTATCTCTGTAACCTCCTCCGCCTCCTACACCACTCCCTATCTCTGTAACGCTCTCCAGAATCTCACCGCTCCCTACCTCTGTAACTCCCACCCTATCCCTGTATCCTCCTCCAGCCCTACACCCCTCCTTACCTCTGTAATCACCTCCAGTCCCTACACCCCTCCCTATCTCTGTAACCTCCTCCAGCCCCTACAACCCTCCCTTTCTCTGTAACCTCCTCCAGCCCCTACACCTCTCCCTATCTCTGTAAAATCCTCCGGCTCCTACACCCCTCCCTATCTCTGGAACCACCTCCAACCCCTACACACTTCCCTATCTCTGTAACCTCCTCCAGCCCCTACACCCATCCCTATCGCCGTAATCTCCTCCTGCCCCTACAGCCCTCCCTATCTCTGTAACCTCCTCCAGCCCCTACAACCCTCCCTATCTCTGTAACCTCCTCCAGCACCTAAACCTCTCCCTGTTTCTGTAACCTCCTTCAGCCCCTACACCACTCCTTATCTCTGTAATCTCCTCCAGATCCTACATCCCTCCCTATCTCTGTATACTCCTACAGCACCTACAACCCTCCTGATCTCTGTAAACTCCTCCACTCCCTACAACCCTCCCTATCTCTGTAAACTCCTCCACTCTCCACAACCCACCCGATCTCTGTAATGTCCTCCAGACCCAACAACCCTCCCCAACTCAATATCCTCCTCCTGCTCCTACAAACCTTCCTATCTCTGTAATCTCCTCCAGATCCTAAACCCTCCTGATATCTGGAACCTCCTCCGGCTGCACTAGTGGATTGTCAGGAATTGACAATGTGCTTCAATATTGGAGCATAAGTAACTGAGTGTCTGCTGCACTACTTGCATGTCAGTAATTGAGGGTGTGCTGCATGATTGGTCGTCAGTAATTGTGGGTCTGCTGCAGTATTGGATTGTAAATAATTGAGGATATGCTGCACAATAGGTGTGTCAGTAATTGAGGGTGTGCTGCACTATTGGAGTGTCAGTAATTGAGGGTGTGCTGCACTATTGCAGGGTCAGTAATTCAGGGTTTGCTGCACTATTGGAGTGTCAGTAATTGAGGGTATTCTGCACTATTGGAGTGTCAGTAATTGAGGGTATCCTGCACTATTGGAGTGTCAGTAATTGACGGTATGCTGCACTATTGGAGGGTCAATAATTGGGGGTGTGCTGCACTACTAAGAAAGTCCGCATTTGAGGTTGCGCTGCACCCTACACACCTCCCTATCTCTGTAACCTCCACCAGTCCCTAGACCCCTCCCTATCTCTGTAACCTCCTCCAACCCCTACACCCCTCCGTATCTCTGTAACCTCCTCCAGCCCCTACACCCCTCCCTATCTCTGTAACCTCCTCCAGCCCCTACGCCCCTCCCTATCTCTGTAACCTGCTCCAACCCCTACACCCCTCGCTATCTCTGTAAGCTTCTCCAGCCCGTACACCCCTCCCTATCTCTGTAACCACCTCCAGCCCAACACCCCTCCCTATCTCTGTAACCTCCTCCAGCCCCTACACGCCTCCCTATCTCTGTAACCTCCTCCAGCCCTACAGCCCTTCTTATCTCTGTAACTCCCTCCCTATCTCTGTAAGTTCCTATCTCTGTAACCCCCTCCAGCCCCTACACCCCTCCCAATCTCTGTAACCTCCTCGGCCTCATACACCTCTCCCTAACTCTGTAACCTCCTCCAGCCTCGCATCCCTCTCTATCTCTGTAACCTCCTCCAGCCCCTACACCTCTCCCTATCTCTGTAACCCCCTCCAGCCCCTACACCCCTCCCTATCTCTGTAACCTCCTCCAGCCCCTACACCCCTCCCTAACTCTGTAAACACCTCCAATCCCTAAACACCTCCCTATCTCTGTAACCTATTCCAGCCCCTACACCCCTCCCTATCTCTGTAACATCCACCAGCCCCTACAAACCTCCCTACCTCTGTAACCACCTCCAGCCCCTACACCCCACCCTATCTCTGTAAAATCTTCCAGCCCCTGCACCCCTCCCTATCTCTGTAACCTCCAACAGACCCTACAACCCTCCCTAACTCTGTAACCTCCTCCAGCCCCTTCACCCCTCCCTATCTCTGTAAAATCCTCCAGCCCCTACACCATTCCCTATCTCTGTAACCTCCACCAGTCCCTACAACCCTCCCTACCTCTGTAACCTCCTCCAGCCCCTACACCCTTCCCTATCTCTGTAACTTCCTCCAGCCCCTACACCCCTCCCTATCTCTGTAACTTCCTCCAGCCCCTACACCCCTCCCTATCTCTGTAACTTCCTCCAGCACCTACACCCCTCCCTATCTCTGTAACCTCCTCCAACCCCTACACCCCTCCCTGTCTGTGTAATCTCCTCCGGCTACTAAAACCCTCCCTATCTGCGTAACCTCCTCCAGCCCCTACAACACCCCCTATCTCTGTAACCTCCTCCAGCCCCTACACCCATCCATATCTCTGTAACCTCCTCCAGCCCCTACAACCCTCCCTATCTCTGTAACATCCTCCAGCCCCTACACTGCTGCCTATCTGTAACCCCCTCCAGCCCTACACCGCTCGCTATCTCTATAACTCCCTCCCTATTTCTGTAACCTCCTCCAGCCCTTCCCCCCACCCCTATCTTTGTAACCACCTCCAGCCCCTACACACCTCCCTATCTCTGTAACGCTCTCCAGAATCACACCGCTCCCTACCTCTGTAACTCCCGCCTTATCCCTGTATCCTCCTCCAGCCCTACACACCTCCTTATCTCTGTAAAATCCTCCAGCTCCTACACCCCTCCCTACCTGTAACCACCTCCAACCCCTACACACCTCCCTATCTCTGTAACCTCCTCCAGCCCCTACACCATCCCTATCGATGTAACCTCCTCCAGCCACTAAACCCCTCCCTATCTCTGTAAACTCCGCCAGCATCTACAACCCTCCCTATCTCTGTAACCTCCTCCAGCCCCAACACCCTTCCCTATCTCTGTAACCTGCTCCAACCTTAACACCCCTCGCTATCTCCGTAATCTCCTCCAGTCCCTACACCCCTCCCTATCTCCGTAATCTCCTCCAGTCCCTATACCCCTCCCTATCTCTGTAACCTCCTCCAGCCCCTACACGCCTCCCTATCTCTGTAACCTCCTCCAGCCCCTACACCCCTCCTTACCTCTGTAAAATCCTCCGGCTCCTACACCCCTCCCTATCTCTGTAACCACCTCCAGCCCCTACACACCTCCCTATCTCTGTAACCTCCTCCAGCCCCTACACCCATCCCTATTGCCCTAATATCCTCCAGCCCCTTCAGCACTCCCTATCTCTGTAACCTCCTCCAGCACCTAAACCTCTCCCTGTTTCTGTAACCTCCTTCAACCGCTACACCACTCCCTATCTCTGTAATCTCCTCCAGATCCTACATCCCTCCCTATCTCTGTATACTCCTACAGCCGCTACAACCCTCCTGATCTCTGTGAACTCCTCCACTCCCCACAACCCTCCCTATCTCTGTAAACTCCTCCATCTCCACAACCCACCCGATCTCTGTAACCTCCTCCAGACCCAACAACCCTCCCCAACTCAGTATCCTCCTCCTGCTCCTACAAACCTTCCTATCTCTGTAATCTCCTCCAGATCCTAAACCCTCCTTCTATCTGGAACCTCCTCCGGCTGCACTAGTGGATTGTCAGGAATTGACAATGTGCTTCAATATTGGAGCATAAGTAACTGAGTGTCTGCTGCACTACTTGCATTTCAGTAATTGAGGGTGTGCTGCATGATTGGTCGTCGGTAACTGTGGGTGTGCTGAAGTATTGGATTGTAAATAATTGAGGATATGCTGCACAATAGGTGTGTCAGTAATTGAGGGTGTGCTGCACTCTTGGAGTGTCAGTAATTGAGGGTGGGGTGCACTATTGGAGTGTCAGTAATTGAGGGTGTGGTGCACTATTGCAGGGTCAGTAATTGAGGGTGTGCTGCACTATTCGAGTGTCAGTAATTGAGGGTATGCTGCACGATTGGAGTGTCAGTAATTGAGGGTGTGCTGCACGATTGGAGTGTCAGTAATTGAGGGTGTGCTGCACTATTGAGTGTCAGTAATTGAGGGGTGCTACCCTTTGCAGTGTCAGTAATTGACGGTATGCTGCACTATTGGAGGGTCAATAATTGGGGGTGTGCTGCACTATTGGTGTGTCAGTAATTTACAGTATTCTGCACTATCTGAGTGTCTGTAATTGAGGGGCGTGCTGCACTATTGGAGTGTCATTAATTGAGGGTATGCTGCACTATTGGCGTGTCAGTAATTGAGGGTGTGCTGCATGATTGGAGGGTCAATAATTGGGGGTGTGCTGCACTACTAAGAAAGTCCGCATTTGCTGTTGTGCTGCACCCTACACCCTTCCCTATCTCTGTAACCTCCTCCAGCCCCTACGCCCCTCCCTATCTCTGTAACCTGCTCCAACCCCTACACCCCTCGCTATCTCTGTAAGCTTCTCCAGCCCGTACACCCCTCCCTATCTCTGTAACGACCTCCAGCCCTACACCCCTCCCTATCTCTGTAACCTCCTCCAGCACCTACACCCCTCCCTTTCTGTAACCTCCTCCAGCCCTACACCTCTCCTTATCTCTGTAACTCCCTCCCTATCTCTGTAACTTCCTATCTCTGTAACCCCCTCCAGCCCCTACACCCCTCCCAATCTCTGTAACATCCTCGGGCTCATACAAATCTCCCTAACTCTGTAACCTCCTCCAGCCTCGCACCCCTCCCTATCTCTGTAACCTCCTCCAGTCCATACACCCCTCCCCATCTCTGTAACTTCCTCCAATCCCTACACCGCTCCCTATGTCTGTAACCTTCTCCAGCCCCTACAGCCCTCCCTCTCTTTGTAACCTCCTCAGGCTCCTACTCCTCTCCCTATCTCTGTAACCTCCTCCAGCCTCTCACCCCTCCCTATCTCTGTAACCTCCTCCAGCCCCTACAACACTCCCTATCTCTGTAACTTCCTCCAGCCCCTACACTCCTCCATATCTCTGTAACCTGATCATGCCCGTACACCGCTCCCTATCTGTAACCTCCTCCAGCCCTACACCGCTCATTATCTCTATAACTTCCTCCCTATTTCAGTAATCTCCTCCAGCCCCTCCCAGGACCACTATCTTTGTAACCACCTCCAGCCCCTACACCCCTCCCTATCTCCGTAACTCTCTCCAGCACCTACACCTCTCCCTATCTCTGTAACTCCCGCCCTATCCTGTAACCTCCTCCAGCCCTACACCCCTCCTCAGCTCTGTAACTCCCTCCCTATCTCTGTAACCCCCTCCAGACCCTACACCCCTCCCTATCTCTGTAACCTCCTCCAGCCCCTACACCCCTCCATATCTCTGTAAAATCCTCCAACACCTACACACCTACCTAACTCTGTATCCTCCTCCAGCCCCTACACACCACCCTAACTCTGTAACTTCCTCCAGCCCCTACACCATCCCTACCTCTGTAACCTCCTCCAGCCCCAACACCCCTCCCTAACTCTGTAACCACCTCCAGCCCCTACACACCTCCCTATCTCTGTAACCTCCTCCAGCCCCTACACCCCTCCCTATCTCTGGAACCTCCTCCAGCCCCTACGACCATCCCTATCTCTGGAACTTGCTCCAACCCTTACACCCCTCCCGATCTCTGTAACGTCCTCGGGCTCGTACACCTCTCCCTAACTCTGTAACCTCCTCCAGCCTCGCACCCCTCCCTATTTCTGTAACCTCCTCCAGTCCATACACCCCTCCCTATATCTAACCTCCTCCAGCTTCTACACCTCTCCCTATCTCTGTAAAATCCTCCAGTCCCGACAACCCTCCCTATCTCTGTAACCTCCACCAGCCCCTACAACCCTCCCTACATCTGTAAACTCATCCAGCCCCTACACTCCTCCCTATCTCTGTAACCTCCTCATCCCCATACACCGCTCCCTATCTGTAAACTCCTCCAGACCTACACCGCTCACTATCTCTATAACTACCTCCCTATTACTGTAACCTCCTCCAGCCCCTCCCCAACTCCTATCTTTGTAGCCACCTACAGCCCCTACAGCCCTCCCTATCTCTGTAACTTCCTCCAGGCTCTAACCGCTCCCTATCTCTGTAACCTCCTCCAGCCTCTAGACCCCTCCCTATCTCTGTAACTTCATCCAGCCCCTACACCCCTCCCTGTCTGTGTAATCTCCTCTGGCTCCTACACCCCTCCCTATCTCTGTAACCTCCTGCAGCCCCTACACCCCTCCCTATCTCTGTAACCTCCTCCAGCCCCTACAACCGTCCCTATCTCTGTAACGTCCTCCAGCCCCTACACCCCTCCCTAACTCTGTAACCACCTCCAATCCCTACACACCTCCCTATCTCTGTAACCTCCAACAGACCCTACAAAACTCCCTAACTCTGTAACCATCTCCAATCCCTACACCCCTCCCTATCTCTGTAACCTCCTCCAGCCCCTACACCCCTCCCTATCTCTGTAAAATCCTCCAGCCCCTACACCATTCCCTATCTCTGTAACCTCCACCAGCCCCTACAACCCTCCCTACCTCTGTAACCTCCTCCAACCCGTACACCCATCCCTATCTCTGTAACCTCCTCCAGCCCCTACAACCCTCCCTATCTCTGTAACTTCCTCCAGCCCCTACACTCCTCCATTTCTCTGTAACCTGATCATGCCCGTACACCGCTCCCTATCTGTAACCTCCTCCAGCCCTACACCACTCACTATCTCTATAACTTACTCCCTATTTCAGTAATCTCCTCCAGCCCCTCCCCCCACCACTATCTTTGTAACCACCTCCAGCCCCTTCACCCCTCCCTATCTCTGTAACCTCCTACGGCTCCTACACCCATCCCTATCTCCGTAACTCTCTCCAGGCTATCACCGCTCCCTATCTCTGTAACTCCCGCCCTATCCCTGTAAACTCCTCCAGCCCTACACCCCTCCTTAGCTCTGTAACTCCCTCCCTATCTCTGTAACCTCCTCCAGCACCTAAACCTCTCCCTGTTTCTGTAACCTCCTTCAACCGCTACACCACTCCCTATCTCTGTAATCTCCTCCAGATCCTACATCCCTCCCTATCTCTGTATACTCCTCCACTCCCTACAACCCTCCCTATCTCTGTAAACTCCTCCATCTCCACAACCCACCCGATCTCTGTAACCTCCTCCAGACCCAACAACCCTCCCCAACTCAGTATCCTCCTCCTGCTCCTACAAACCTTCCTATCTTTGTAATCTCCTCCAGATCCTAAACCCTCCTTCTATCTGGAACCTCCTCCGGCTGCACTAGTGGATTGTCAGGAATTGACAATGTGCTTCAATATTGGAGCATAAGTAACTGAGTGTCTGCTGCACTACTTGCATTTCAGTAATTGAGGGTGTGCTGCATGATTGGTCGTCGGTAACTGTGGGTGTGCTGAAGTATTGGATTGTAAATAATTGAGGATATGCTGCACAATAGGTGTGTCAGTAATTGAGGGTGTGCTGCACTCTTGGAGTGTCAGTAATTGAGGGTGGGGTGCACTATTGGAGTGTCAGTAATTGAGGGTGTGGTGCACTATTGCAGGGTCAGTAATTGAGGGTGTGCTGCACTATTCGAGTGTCAGTAATTGAGGGTATGCTGCACGATTGGAGTGTCAGTAATTGAGGGTATGCTGCACTATTGAGTGTCAGTAATTGAGGGGTGCTACCCTTTGCAGTGTCAGTAATTGACGGTATGCTGCACTATTGGAGGGTCAATAATTGGGGGTGTGCTGCACTATTGGTGTGTCAGTAATTTACAGTATTCTGCACTATCTGAGTGTCTGTAATTGAGGGGCGTGCTGCACTATTGGAGTGTCATTAATTGAGGGTATGCTGCACTATTGGCGTGTCAGTAATTGAGGGTGTGCTGCATGATTGGAGTGTCAGTAATTGAGGGTATTCTGCACTATTGGAGTGTCAGTAATTGATGGTATGCTACACTATTGGAGGGTCAATAATTGGGGGTGTGCTGCACTACTAAGAAAGTCCGCATTTGCTGTTGTGCTGCACCCTACACCCTTCCCTATCTCTGTAACCTCCTCCAGCCCCTACGCCCCTCCCTATCTCTGTAACCTGCTCCAACCCCTACACCCCTCGCTATCTCTAAGCTTCTCCAGCCCGTACACCCCTCCCTATCTCTGTAACGACCTCCAGCCCTACACCCCTCCCTATCTCTGTAACCTCCTCCAGCACCTACACCCCTCCCTATCTGTAACCTCCTCCAGCCCTACACCTCTCCTTATCTCTGTAACTCCCTCCCTATCTCTGTAACTTCCTATCTCTGTAACCCCCTCCAGCCCCTACACCCCTCCCAATCTCTGTAACATCCTCGGGCTCATACAAATCTCCCTAACTCTGTAACCTCCTCCAGCCTCGCACCCCTCCCTATCTCTGTAACCTCCTCCAGTCCATACACCCCTCCCCATCTCTGTAACTTCCTCCAATCCCTACACCGCTCCCTATGTCTGTAACCTTCTCCAGCCCCTACAGCCCTCCCTCTCTTTGTAACCTCCTCAGGCTCCTACTCCTCTCCCTATCTCTGTAACCTCCTCCAGCCTCTCACCCCTCCCTATCTCTGTAACCTCCTCCAGCCCCTACAACACTCCCTATCTCTGTAACTTCCTCCAGCCCCTACACTCCTCCATATCTCTGTAACCTGATCATGCCCGTACACCGCTCCCTATCTGTAACCTCCTCCAGCCCTACACCGCTCATTATCTCTATAACTTCCTCCCTATTTCAGTAATCTCCTCCAGCCCCTCCCAGGACCACTATCTTTGTAACCACCTCCAGCCCCTACACCCCTCCCTATCTCTGTAACCTCCTCCGGCTCCTACACCCCTCCCTATCTCCGTAACTCTCTCCAGCACCTACACCTCTCCCTATCTCTGTAACTCCCGCCCTATCCTGTAACCTCCTCCAGCCCTACACCCCTCCTCAGCTCTGTAACTCCCTCCCTATCTCTGTAACCCCCTCCAGACCCTACACCCCTCCCTATCTCTGTAACCTCCTCCAGCCCCTACACCCCTCCATATCTCTGTAAAATCCTCCAACACCTACACACCTACCTAACTCTGTATCCTCCTCCAGCCCCTACACACCACCCTAACTCTGTAACTTCCTCCAGCCCCTACACCATCCCTACCTCTGTAACCTCCTCCAGCCCCAACACCCCTCCCTAACTCTGTAACCACCTCCAGCCCCTACACACCTCCCTATCTCTGTAACCTCCTCCAGCCCCTACACCCCTCCCTATCTCTGGAACCTCCTCCAGCCCCTACGACCATCCCTATCTCTGGAACTTGCTCCAACCCTTACACCCCTCCCGATCTCTGTAACGTCCTCGGGCTCGTACACCTCTCCCTAACTCTGTAACTCCTCCAGCCTCGCACCCCTCCCTATCTCTAACCTCCTCCAGCTTCTACACCTCTCCCTATCTCTGTAAAATCCTCCAGTCCCGACAACCCTCCCTATCTCTGTAACCTCCACCAGCCCCTACAACCCTCCCTACATCTGTAAACTCATCCAGCCCCTACACTCCTCCCTATCTCTGTAACCTCCTCATCCCCATACACCGCTCCCTATCTGTAAACTCCTCCAGACCTACACCGCTCACTATCTCTATAACTACCTCCCTATTACTGTAACCTCCTCCAGCCCCTCCCCAACTCCTATCTTTGTAGCCACCTACAGCCCCTACAGCCCTCCCTATCTCTGTAACTTCCTCCAGGCTCTAACCGCTCCCTATCTCTGTAACTTCATCCAGCCCCTGCACCCCTCCCTGTCTGTGTAATCTCCTCTGGCTCCTAAACCCCTCCCTATCTCTGTAACCTCCTGCAGCCCCTACACCCCTCCCTATCTCTGTAACCTCCTCCAGCCCCTACAACCGTCCCTATCTCTGTAACGTCCTCCAGCCCCTACACCCCTCCCTAACTCTGTAACCACCTCCAATCCCTACACACCTCCCTATCTCTGTAACCTCCAACAGACCCTACAAAACTCCCTAACTCTGTAACCATCTCCAATCCCTACACCCCTCCCTATCTCTGTAACCTCCTCCAGCCCCTACACCCCTCCCTATCTCTGTAAAATCCTCCAGCCCCTACACCATTCCCTATCTCTGTAACCTCCACCAGCCCCTACAACCCTCCCTACCTCTGTAACCTCCTCCAACCCGTACACCCATCCCTATCTCTGTAACCTCCTCCAGCCCCTACAACCCTCCCTATCTCTGTAACTTCCTCCAGCCCCTACACTCCTCCATTTCTCTGTAACCTGATCATGCCCGTACACCGCTCCCTATCTGTAACCTCCTCCAGCCCTACACCACTCACTATCTCTATAACTTACTCCCTATTTCAGTAATCTCCTCCAGCCCCTCCCCCCACCACTATCTTTGTAACCACCTCCAGCCCCTTCACCCCTCCCTATCTCTGTAACCTCCTACGGCTCCTACACCCATCCCTATCTCCGTAACTCTCTCCAGGCTATCACCGCTCCCTATCTCTGTAACTCCCGCCCTATCCCTGTAAACTCCTCCAGCCCTACACCCCTCCTTAGCTCTGTAACTCCCTCCCTATCTCTGTAACCCCCTCCAGCCCCTACACCCTTCCCTATCTCTGTAACCTCCTTCAGCCCCTACACCTCTTCATATCTCTGTAAAATCCTCCAGCCCCTACACCCCTCCCTATCTCTGTAACCTCCTCCAACACCTACACACCTACCTAACTCTGTAACCTCCTCCAGCCCCTACACAATCCCTACCTCTGTAACCTACTCCAGCCCCTACACTCCTCCATAACTCTGTAACCACCTCCCACCGCAATACACCACCCTATCTCTGTAACTCCTCCAACCCCTACACACCACCCTAACTCTGCAACCTCCTGCAGCCCCTACACACCTCCCTATCTCTGTAACCTCCTCCAACCCCTACACACCTCTCTAACTCTGTAAAATCCTCCAGCCCCTACACCATCCCTATCTCTGTAACCTCCTCCAGCCTCTACACGCCTCCCTAACTCTGTAACCTGCTCCAGCCCCAACACCCCTCCCTATCTCTGTAACCTGCTCCAGCCCCTACGACCCTCCCTGTCTCTGTAAACTGCTCCAACCATTACACCCCTCCCGATCTCTGTAACCTCCTCGGGCTCGTACAACTCTCCCTAACTCTGTAACCTCCTCCAGCCTCGCACCCCTCCCTATTTCTGTAACCTCCTCCAGTCCATACACCCCTCCCTATCTCTGCAACCTCCTCCAATCCCTACACCCCTCCTTATGTCTGTAAACCTCCTCCAGCCCCTACACCCCTCCCTATCTTTGTAACCTCCTCCGGCTCCTACTCCTATCCCTATCTCTGTAACCTCCTCCAGCCTCTCACCCCTACCTATCTCTGTAACCTCCTCCAGACCCCTCCCTATCTCTGTAACCTCCTCCAGCCCCGACACCCCTCCCTATCTCTGTCACCACCTCCAGTCCCTACACTCCTCCTTATCCTTGTAACCTCCTCCAACCCCTACACACCTCCCTGTCTCTGTAACCTCCTCAAACCCCGACACACCTCCCTGTCTCTGTAACCTCCTCCAGACCCTACATCCCGACCTACCTCTGTAACCTCCTCCAGCCTCTCACCGCTCCCTATTTCTGTAACCTCCTCCAGCTTCTACACCCCTCCCTATCTCTGTAAATTCCTTCGGCTCCTACACCCCTCCCTATCTCTGTAACCACCTCCAACCCCTACACCCTCCCTATCTCTGTAACCTCCTCCAGCCCCTACACCCATCCCTATCGCCGTATCCTCCTCCAGCCCTTACAGCCCTCCCTATCTCTGTAACCTCCTCCAAGACCTAATCCTCTCCCTGTTTCTGTAACCTCCTTCAGCCCCTACACCACTCCCTATCTCTGTAATCTCCTCCAGATCCTACATCCCACCCTATCTCTGTAAACTCCTACAGCCACTACAACCCTCCTGATCTCTGTAAACTCCTCCACTCCCTACAACCCTCCCTATCTCTGTAAACTCCTCCACTCACCACAACCCACCCGATCTCTGTAACCTCCTCCAGACCCAACAACCCTCCCCAACTCAGTATCCTCCTCCTGCTCCTACAAACCTCCCTATCTCTGTAATCTCCTCCAGATCCTACATCCCACCCTATCTCTGTAAACTCCTACAGCCCCTACAACCCTCCTGATCTCTGTAAACTACTCTACTCCCTACAACCCTCCATATCTCTGTAAACCTCCTCTCACCACAACCCACCCGATCTCTGTAACGTCCTCCAGACCCTAAACCCTCCTTATATCTGGAACCTCCTCCGGCTGCACTAATGGTTTGTCAAGATTTGACAGTGTTCTTCAATATTGGAGCATAAGTAACTGAGTGTCTGCTGCACTACTTGCATTTCAGTAATTGAGGGTGTGCTGCATGATTGGTCGTCGGTAATTGTGGGTGTGCTGCAGTATTGGATTGTAAATAATTGAGGATATGCTGCACAATAGGTGTGTCAGTAATTGAGGGTATGCTGCACTATTGGAGTGTCAGTAATTGAGGGTGTGCTGAAATATTGGACAGTCAGTAATTGAGGGTGTGCTGAACTATTGGAGGGTCATAAATTGAGGGTGTGCTGCTCTCTTGGAGGGTCAGTAATTGAGGGTGTGCTGAACTATTGGTGGGTCAGTAATTGAGGGTGTGCTGCACTATTGGTTTGTCATTAATTGAAGTTGTGCGGCATTATTGAATGTCAGTAATCGAGACTGTGCTGCACTATTGGTGTGTAAGTAATTGAGGGTGTGCTACAGTATTGGAGTGTCAGTAATTGAGGGTGTGCTGCAGTATTGGAGGGTCAGTAATTGAGGGTGTGTTTCACTATTGGAGTTCAGTAATTGTGGCTGTGCTGCACTGTTGGATTGTCAGTAATTGAGGCTGGTGCACTATTGGATTGTTAGTAATCGAGACTGTGCTGCACTGTTGGAGTGTCAGTAATTCAGGGTGTGCTGCAGTATTGAGTGTCAGTAATTCAGGGTGTGCTGCACTTTTGAGTGTCAGTAATTGAGGGGTGCTACCCTATTGCAGTGTCAGTAATTGACGGTATGCTGCACTATTGGAGGCTCAATAATTGGGGGTGTGCTGCACTATTGGAGTGTTAGTTATTGAGGGTGTACTGCACTATTGGAGTGTCAGTAATTTACAGTATTCTGCACTATTTGAGTGTCTGTAATTGAGGGGGTGCTACACTATTGGAGGGTCAATAATTGGGGGTGTGCTGCACTACTAGAGAGTCCGCATTTGAGGGTGTGCTGCACCCTACACCCCTCCCTATCTCTATAACCTCCACCATTCCCTAGACACCTCCCTATCTCTGTAACCTCCTCCAACCCCTACACCCCTCCCTATCGCTGTAACCTCCACCATTCCCCAGTCACCTCCCTATCTCTGTAACCTCCTCCAACCCCTACACCCCTCCGTATCTCTGCAAACTCCTCCAGCCCCTACACCCCTCACTAAATCTGTAACCTCCTCCAGCCCCTACACCCCTCCCTATCTCTGTAAAATCCTCTAGCCCCTACGCCCCTCCCTATCTCTGTAACCTGCACCAACCCCTACACCCCTCCCTAGCTCTGTAAGCTCCTCCAGCCCTACACCCCTCCCTATCTCTGTAACCTCCTCCAGCCTCTCACCCCTACCTATCTCTGTGACCTCCTCCACACCCTAGACCCCTCACTATCTCTGTAACCTCTTCCAACCCCTTCAAAACTCTGTATCTCTGTAACCTCCTCCAGCCCCTACACCTCCCCCTGTCTCTGTAACCACCTCCAGTCCCTACACTACTCCTTATCCTTGTAACCTCCTCCAACCACTACACACATCCCTATCTCTGTAAACTCCTCCAGACCCCACATCCCTCCCTATCTCTGTATACTCCTCCAGCCCCTACACCCCTCCCTATCTCTGTAAACTCCTCCAGACCCTACACCCCTCCCTATCTCTGTAAACTCCTCCAGACCCTACATCCCTCCCTGTCTCTGTAAACTCCTCCAGCCACTACACCCCTCTATATCTCTGTAACCATATCTAGCGACCTACACCCCTCGATATCTCTGTAACCTCCTCCAGCCCCTTCACACCTCCCTATCTCTGTAATCTCCTATTGCCCATATACCCCTCCCTATCTCTGTAACCATCTCCAGCCGCCTAAAACTCTGTCTATCTCTGTAATCATCTCCAACCGCTACATCCCTCCCTATCTCTGTAACCTCCTCCAGCCCCTACAACCCTCCCTATCTCTGTAACCTCCTCCAGCCCTACACCCCTCCTTATCTCTGTAACTCCCTCCCTATCTCTGTAACTTCCTATCTCTGTAATCCCCTCCAGCACCTACACCCCTCCCAATCTCTGTAACCTCCTCGGGCTCGTACACCTCTCCCTTACTCTATAACCTCCTGCAGCCTCGCACCCCTCCCTAAATCTGTAACCTCCTTCAGTCCATACACCCCTCCCTATCTCTGTAACCTCCTCCAGCCTCTCACCCCTACCTATCTCTGTGACCTCCTCCACACCCTAGACCCCTCACTATCTCTGTAACCTCTTCCAACCCCTTCAAAACTCTGTATCTCTGTAACCTCCTCCAGCCCCTACACCGCTCCCTATCTCTGTAACTTCCTCCAGCCCCTACACCTCCCCCTGTCTCTGTAACCTACACTACTCCTTATCCTTGTAACCTCCTCCAACCACTACACACATCCCTATCTCTGTAAACTCCTCCAGACCCTACATCCCTCCCTATCTCTGTATACTCCTCCAGCCCCTACACCCCTCCCTATCTCTGTAAACTCCTCCAGACCCTACATCCCTCCCTGTCTCTGTAAACTCCTCCAGCCACTACACCCCTCTATATCTCTGTAACCATATCTAGCGACCTACACCCCTCGATATCTCTGTAACCTCCTCCAGCCCCTTCACACCTCCCTATCTCTGTAATCTCCTATTGCCCATATACCCCTCCCTATCTCTGTAACCATCTCCAGCCGCCTAAAACTCTGTCTATCTCTGTAATCACCTCCAACCGCTAACCCCTCCCTATCTCATAAACCTCCTCCAGCCCCTACAACCCTCCCTATCTCTGTGACCACCTTCAGCACCTACAACCCTCCCCAACTCAGTAACCTCCTCCAGCACCATATACCCATCCCTATCTCAATAACCTCGTACAGCCCCTACACCCCTCCATATCTCTGCAAACTCCTCCAGCCCCTACACCCCTCACTATCTCTGTAAACTCATCCAGCCCCTACATCTCTCCTATCTCTATAAACTCCACCAGCTGCTACACCCTTCCCTATCTCTGTAACCTCCTCCAGCCCCTACACCCCTCCATATCTCTGTAAACACCTCCGGATACCTACACCCGTCCCTATCTCTGTAACCTCCTCTATTCAGTACAACACTGCCGATGTCTTTAACCTCCTCCAGCCCCTGCAACACTCCCTATATCTGTAACTTTGTCCAGCCCCTACAAACACCCCTAATCACTGTAACCTCCTCCATGCCCTACAACCCTCCCTATCTCTGTAATCTCCTCCAGCCACTACAACACTCCCGATCTCTGTAAACTCCTCCAGCCCCTACACTCATTCCTATCACCGTAACCTCCTCCAGCCCCTTCAGCCCTCCCTATCTCTGTAACCTCCTCAGGCCCCTACACCCCTCCCTATCTCTGTAACTTCCTCCAGAACCTACACCTCCCCCTATCTCTGTAACATCCTCCAGCCCTACACTCCTCCTTATCCTTGTAACCTCCTCCAAACCCTGCAAACCTCCCTATCTCTGTAACCTCCTCCAGGCCCTACATCCCGCCCTATCTCTGTAACCTCCTCCAGCCTATCAACCCCCCATCTCTGTAACTACCCCCCCATCTCTGTAACCTTCTCCAGCCTCTCACCGCTCCCTATCTCTGAAACATCCTCCAGCCCTACACTCCTCCTTATCCTTGTAACCTCCTCCAAACCCTGCAAACCTCCCTATCTCTGTAAACTCCTCCAGCCCCTACACCCCTCCCTATCTCTGTAACCTCTTCCAGCCACTACACCCCTCCCTGTCTGTGTCATCTCCTCCGGCTCCTACACCCCCCCCCTATCTCTGTAACCTCCTTCGGCCCCTACACCAATCCCTATCTCTATAACCGCCTACTACCCGTACACCCCTCCCTATCTCTGTAACCTCCTTCAGCCCCTACACCACTCCCTATCTCTGTAATCTCCTCCAGATCCTACATCCCTCCCTATCTCTGTAAACTCCTACAGCTCCTACAACCCTCCTGATCTCTGTAAGCTCCTCCACTCCCTACAACCCTCCCTATCTCTGTAAACTCCTCCACTCACCACAACCCACCCGATCTCTGTAACCTCCTCCAGACCAAACAAAACTCCCCAACTCAGTATCCTCCTCCTGCTCCTACAAACCTTCCGATCTCTGTAATTTCCTCCAGACCCTACAACCCTCCATATCTTTGTAAGATCGTCCACTCCCTACAACCATCCCTATCTCTGTAACCTCCTCCAGCCTTTACAAACCTCCTTATCGATGTAAACTCCTCCAGCCCCTACACCCCTCCCTATCTCTGTAACCACTTCCAGCCACCTACAACCCTCCCTATCCCCGTAATCTCCTCTGGCCCTTACACCCCTCCCTATCTCTGTAAACTCCTCCACTCACTACAAAACTCCTGATCTCTGTAACCTACTCCAGCTTCTTGAAACCTCCCTATCTCTGTAATTTCCTTAGGCCACTACAACTCTCACTATATCTGTAACCACCTCCAGACCCTACACCCCTCCCTATCTCTGTAACCTCCTCTAGCTCCAACACCCCTCCCTATCTCTGTAACATCTTCCACTCACGACAATCCTCCCTATTTCTGTAAACTGCTGCAGCCCCGACAACACTCCCTGTCTCTGTAACCTCCTCCAGCCCCTACAATTCTCTCTATCTCTGAAACTCCTCCAGCACTACAAACCTCCCTATCTCTGTAACCTCCTCCAGCCCCTACTACACTCCCTATCTCTGTAACCTCCTCCAGCCCCTACAAAGCGACCTATCTCTGTAACCACCTCCAGCCCCTACACCACAACTTATTTCTGTAACCTCCTACAGCCAATACAGCCCTCCCTATCTCCGTAACCTCCTCCAGCCTGTATGACCCTCACTATCTCTGTAAATTCTTCCAGCCATTACAAACTTCCATTTCTCTGTAACCTCTTCCAGTCCCCATAACGCTCACTATTTCAGTAACAACCTCCAGCCCAGACAACCCTCCCTATCTCCATAACCATCTCCAGCCATCTACAGCCCTTTCTTTCTCTGTAACCTCATCCAGACCCTACACCCCTCCTTATCTCTGTAATCACCTCCAGCCCCTCCACCCCTCCTTATCTCTGTAACCTCCTCCAGCCCCTACAACCCTCCCTATCTCTGTAACAACCTCCAGCCACATACAACCCTCCCTATCACTGCAACATTCTCAGCCCCTACACCTCTCCCTATCTCTGTAAACTCCTCCAGCCCCGACAACACTCCTTAACTCTGTAACCGCTTCCTGCCCCTACACACCTTCCTATCTCTGTAAGCTCCTCCAGCCCCTACACCGCTCCCTATATCTGGAACCTCCTCCAGCCCCTACACACCTCTCTATCGCTGTAAGCTCCACCAGTCCCTACAAACCTCCCTGTCTCTGTAACTTCTTCCAGACCCTACACACCTCCGTATCTCTGTAACCTCCTCCAACCCCTGCGGCCCATCCCTATCTCTGTAAAATCTTCCACCCTCTACAACTCTCCCTCTCTCTGTAATGTCCTCCACTCTTTACAACCCTCCCTTTCTCCGTAACCTCCTACACTCACTACAACTATCCCGATCTATGTAACATCTGTCAAACCCTACAAGACTCCCTATTTCGGATAACTCCTCCACTCACTACAACGCTCCCTATCTCTGTAACCTCCTCCAGCACCCTATACCCATCTCTATCTCAGTAACCTCGTACAGCCACTAAACCCCTCCTTATCTCTGTAACCACCTCCAGCACCTACACCCCTCCTTATCTCTGTAACCACCTCCAGGCCCTACAACCCTCCCTATCTCTGTAACCACCTCCAGCCACATACAACACTCCATATCACTGCAACATTCTCAGCCCGTACACCTCTCCCTATCTCTGTAACCTCCTCCAGCCCCTACACCTCTCCCTATATCTGTAACCTCCTCCAGCCCCTACAACCCTCCCTTTGTTGTAACCATCCAGCCCCTACAAATCTCCCTATCTCTATAACCTCCTCCAGACCCTACACCCCTTCCTATCTGTGTAACCTCCTCCAGCCCCTACAACCCTACCTATCTGTGTAACTTTCTCCAGCCCCTACACCTCTCCCTATATCTGGAACCTCCTCCAGCACCTATTAACCTCTGTATCTCTGTAACCTCCTCCAGACCCTACACACCTCCATATCTCTGTAAAATCCTCCGGCCCCTATACCCCTCCATAAATCTGTAACCTCCTCCAGCCCCTGCACCGCATCCCTATCTCTGTAAAATTCACCAGCCACTACAACCCTCCCTATGACTGCAATGTCCTCCACTCCCTACAACCCACACTTTCTCTGTAACCTCCTACACTCACTACAACCATCCCTATCTATGTAACCTCTGTCAAAACCGACAAGACTCCCTATCTCGGAAAACTCCTCCACTCACTACAATGCTCCCTATCTCTGTAAGCTCCTCCAGCCCTTAGAAACCTCCCTATCTCTGTAACTTCCTCCAGCACCTTATACCCATCCCTATCTCTGTAACCTCCTACAGCCCCTACAAAACTCCGTATCTCTGTAACCTGCTCCAGCCCCAACACCGCTCCCTATCTCTGTAACCTCCTCCAGCCCCTACGCCCCTCCCTATCTCTGTAACCTGCTCCAGCACCTACACCCCTCCCTATCTCTGTAACCTCCTCCAGCCCCTACGCCCCTCCCTATATCTGTAACCTGCTACAACCCTTAAACCGCTCCCGATCTCTGTAAGCTTCTCCAGACATTACACCCCTCCCTATCTCTGTAATCTCCTCCAGCCCCTACACCCCTCCCTATCTCTGTAACCTCCTCCAGTCCCTTCACCCCTCCCCATCTCTGCAACCTCCTAGAGCCCCGACACCCCTCCATAACTCGCGACAGCATCGACAACCCTCCCTATCTCTGTAACCTCCTCATGCCAGTACACCCCTCCCTATCTCTAACCTCATCCTGCCCCTTCACCTCTCCCTATCTCTGTAACCTCCTCCGGCTCCTACACCCCTCTCTATCTCTGTAACCTTCTCCAACCCCTACACACCTCCCTATCTCTGTAACCTCCTCCAAACCCTACACATCTCCGTACCTCTGTAAACTCCTCCAGCCACTACACCCCTCCCTATCTCTGTAAAATCCTCCGGCCCCTATACCCCTCCATAAATCTGTAACCTCCTCCAACCCCTACAACCTCCCTAACTCTGTAACCTCCTCCAGACCCTACACCCCTCCCTAACTCTGTACCCTCCTGCAGCCACTACACCCCTCCCTATCTCTGTAACCTCCTCCAGCCCCTACGCCCCTCCCTATCTCTGTAACCTTCGCCAGCCCGTACACCCTTCCCTATCTCTGTAAACTCCTCCAGCACCTACACCCCTCCCTAACTCTGTACCCCCCTGCAGCCACTACACCCCTCCCTATCTCTGTAACCTCCTGCAGCCATGCACCCCTCCTTATCTCCGTAACTCCATCCCTATCACTGTAACTTCCTATCATGTAACCCCATCCAGCCCCTACAACCCTCCCTATCTCAGTAACCTCCTCCGGCTCCTACACCTCTCCCTAACTCTGTAACCTCCTCCAGCCTCTCACCCCTACCATATCTCTGTAAACTCCTCCAGCCCCTACACCTCTCCCTATCTCTGTAACCTCCTCCAACCCTACACCCCTCCCTATCTCTGTAACGCTTCCCAGCCTCTCACCGGTCCCTATCTCTGTAACTCCCTCCCTATCTCTGTAACCTCCTCCAGCCCTACACCGCTCCCTATCTCTGTAACCTCCTCCAGCCTCTACGCCTCTCCCTATCTCTGTAACCTGCTCCAACCCCTACACCCCTCCCTATCTCTGTAAGTTTCGCCAGCCCCTACACTCCTCCCTATCTATGTAACCACCTCCAGCCCCTACACCCCTCCCTATCTCTTTAACCTCCTCCAGCCCCTACACCCGTCCCTATCTCTGGAACCTCCTCCAGCCCTACACCCCTCCTTATCTCTGTAACTCCCTCCCTATCTCTGTAACTTCCGATCTCTGTAACATCCTCCAGCTCCTACACCCCTTCCTATCTCTGTAACGCTCCCCAGCCTCTCACCCGTCCCTATCTCTGTAATTCCCTCCCTAACTCCGTAACCTCCTCCAGCCCCTACGCACCTCCCTATCTCTGAAACCTGCTCCAACCCCTACACCCCTCCCTATCTCTGTAAGCTTCGCCAGCCCCGACTCCCCCCCATCTCTGTAACCTCATCCAGCCCCTACATGCCTCCCTATCTCTGTAACCTGCTCCAGCCCCTACACCCCTCCCTATCTCTGTAACCGCCTCCATCCCCTACGCCCCTCCCTATCTCTGTAACCTGCTCCAGCCCCTACAACCCTCCCTATCTCTGTAACCTGCTCCAGCCCCTACACCCCTCCCTATCTCTGTAACCTCCTCCAGCCCCTACGCCCCTCCCTAGCTCTGTAACCTGCTCCAACCCTTACACCCCTCCTGATCTTGTAAGCTTCTCCAGCCGGTACGCCCCTCCCTATCTCTGTAATCTCCTCCAGTCCCTAAACCCCTCCCTATCTCGGTAACATCCTCCGGCCCCTATACCCCTCCCTAACTCTGTAACCTCCTCCAGCCCCTACAACCTCCCTAACTCTGTAAGCTCCTCCAGCCCCTACACCCCTCCCTAAATCTCTAACATCCACCAGCCCCTACACTCCTCTCTATCTCTGTAACCTCCTCCAGCCCCTACAATTCCCTATCTCTGTAACCTCCTCCAGCCCTAAAACCCTCCTTATGTCTGTAACCTCCTCCAGCCCTACACCCCTCCTTATCTCTGTAACTCCCTCCTTATCTCTGTAACTTCCTATCACTGTAACCCCATCCAGCCCCTACAACAGTCCCTATCTCAGTAACCTCCTCCGGCTCCTACACCTATCCCTAACTCTGTAAACTCCTCCAGCCTCTCACCCCTTCCTATCTCTGCAAACTCCTCCAGTGCCTACACCCCTCCCTATCTCTGTAACATCCTCCTGCTCATACACCCCTCCCTATCTCTGTAACGCTCTCCAGCCTCTCACCCGTCCCTATCTCTTGTAACCTCCTCCAGCCCCTACGCCCCTCCCTATCTCTGTAACCTCCTCCAGCCTCTACACCCCTCCCTATCTCTGTAACCTCCTCCAGCCCTACACCCCTCCCTATCTCTTGTAACCTCCTCCAGCCCCTACGCCCCTCCCTATCTCTGTAACCTCCTCCAGCCTCTACACCCCTCCCTATCTCTGTAAACTCCTCCAGCCCCTACACCCCACCCTATCTCTGTAACCTCCTCCAGCCCTACACCCCTCCCTATCTCTGTAACTTCCTATCTCTGTAAATTCCTCCATATCTCTGTAACCCCCTCCAGCCCCTACACCCCTCCCTATCTCTGTAACCCCCTCCAGCCCCTACACCCCTCCTTTTCGCTGTAACCTCCTCCGGCTCCTAAACTCTCCCTAACTCTGTAACCTCCTGCAGCCTCGCAACCCTCCCTATCTCTGTAACCTGCTCCAGCCCCTATACCCCTCCCTATCTCTGTAAACTCCTCAAGCCTCTCACCCCTACCTATCTCTATAAACACCTCCAACCCATACACCCCTCCCTATCTTTGTAAACTCCTCTGGCTCCTACTCCTCTCCCTGTCACTGTAACCTCCTCCAGTCCCAAGACTCCTCCCTATCTCTGTAAACTCCTCCAACCCCTACACCCCTCTGTATCTCTGTAACCTCCTCAAGCCTCTCATCGCTCCCTATCTCAGTAAACTCCTCCAGCCCCTACAACCCTCCCTAACTCTGTAACTTCCTCCAGCCCCTACACCTCCCCCTATCTCTGTAACATCCTCCCGCCCTACACTCCTCCTTATCGTCGTAACCTCCTCCAAACCCTGCACACCTCCCTATCTCTGTAACCTCCTCCAGCCCCTACACCCCTCCGTATCTCTGTAATGTCCTCCAGCCTATCACCCCCCCATCTCTGTAACCTCCTCCAGCCTCTCACTGCTCCCTATCTCTGTAACCTCCTCCAGCCCCAACATCCCTCCCTATCTCTGTAACTTCCTACAGCCCCTACACCCCTCGCTGTCTGTGTAACCTCCTTTGGCTCCTACTTCCCTCCCTATCTCTGTAACCTGCTCCAGCCTCTCACCCCGCCATCTCTGTAACTCCCTCCCCATCTCTGTAACACGCACCAGCCTCCCATTCCTCCCTATATCTGTAACCTCCTCCAGCCCATACACTCCTCACTATCTCTGTAACCTCCACCAGCCCCTACACCCCTCCCTATCTCTGTACCCTCCTCCAGCCCCTACACCCCTCCCTATCTCTGTACCCTCCTCCAGCCCCTACACCCCTCCCTTTCTCTGTTACCTCCTCCAGCCCCTACATCCTTCCATATCTCTTTAACCTCCTCCAGCCCTACACCCCTCCCTGTCTGTGTAAGCTCCTCCAGCCCCTACACACTTCCCTAGCTCTGTAACCTCCTCCAGCAACTACACCCCTTTCTATCTCTGTAACCCCCTCCAGCCTCTCATCCCTCCCTATCTCTGAAACCTCCTCCAGCACCTACACCCCGCACTATCTCTGTCACCTCCTCCAGACTCTCACCCACCCAATTCTGTAACTCCCACCCCATCTCTGTACCCCGCAACAGCCTCCCATCCCTCCCTATCTCTGCAACCTCCTCCAGCCCCTACACCCCTCCCTATCTCTCCAACATCCTCCAGCCACTACTCCTCACCCTATCTCTGTAACATCCTCCAGCTCCTACATCCTTCCCTATCTCTGTAACCCCCTCCAGCCTCTAATCCTTCCCTATCTCTGTAACCTGTTGCAGCCCATACACCCTTCCCTGTCTGTGTAACCTCCTGCAGCCCCTACAACCTTCCCTATCTCTGTAACCTCCACCAGCCCCTGCACCCCTCACTATCGCTGTAAACTCCTCCAACCCCTACACCCCTTTCTATCTCTGTAACCCCCTCCAGCCTCTCATCCCTCCCTATCTCTGTAACCTCCTCCAGTCCATACACCCCTCCCTATCTCTGTAACCTACACCAGCCCCTACAACCCTCCCTATCTCTGTAACCTCCTACAGCCCCTACACTCCTCCCTATCTCTGTAACCTCCTCCAGCCCCTACATCCTTCCCTATCTCTGTAACCTTCTCCAGCCCTACACCCCTCCTAATCTCTGTAACTCCGTCCCCTTCTCTGTAACCCCCTGCAGCCTCTCCTCCCTCCTTATCTCTGTAATCTCCTCCAGCCCATACACCCCCCCGTCTGTGTAACCTCCTCCAGCCCCTACACCCTTCCCTATCTCTGTAACGTCCACCAGCCCCTACACCCCTCCCTAACTATATAACCTCCTCCAGCCCCGACACCCCTTTCTATCTCTGTAACCCCCTCCAGCCTCTCATCCCTCCCTATCTCTGTAACCTCCTCCAGTCCCTGCACCCCTCCCTATCTCTGTAACTTCCTCCAGCCTCTCACTCCTTCATCTCTGTAACTCACTCTCCATCATTGTACCCTGCACCAGCCTCCCATCCCTCCCTATCTCTGTAACCTCCTCCAGCCTCTCATCACTCCCTATTTCTGTAACCTCCTCCAGCCCCGACACCTCTCCCTATCTCTGTAACCTCCTCCAGCCCCTACACCACTCCCTATCTCTGTAACCTCCTCCAGCCCCTACACCCCTCCCTATCTCTGAAACCAGCTCCAGCCACTGCACCACTCCCTATCTCTGAAACCTCCTACAGACTCTACACCCCGCACTATCTCTGTAACCTCCTCCAGCCCCTACACCCTTCCCTATCTCTGTAAATTCCTCCAGCCCCCACACCCCTGCCTATCTCTGTAATCTCCTCCAGTCCCTACACCCCTCCAAATGTCTGTAACCTACTCCAGCCCCTACAACTCTCCCTATCTCTGTAACCTCCTACAGCCCCTACACCACTCCCAATATCTGTTACCTCCTCCAGCCCCTACACTCCTCCCTATCTCTGAAACCACCTCCAGCCCCTGCACCACTCCCTATCTCTGTAACCTCCTACAGCCTCTACACCCCGCCCTATCTCTGTAACCTCCTCCAGCCCCTACACCCCGCACTATCTCTGTAACTTCCTCCAGCCCCCACACCCCTGATTAACTCTGTAATCTCCTCCGGCTCCTACTCCTCACCCTATCTCTGTAACCTCCTCTAGCCTCTCATCCCTCCCTATCTCTGTAACCTCCTCCAGTCCCTAGACCCCTCCCTATCTCTGTAACCTCCTCCAACCCCTACACGCCTCCGTATCTCTGTAACCTCCTCCAGCCTCACATCGCTCCCTATCTCTGTAACATCCTGCAGACCCTACACCCCTCACTATGTCTGTAACGTCCTCCAGCCCCTTCACCTCCCCCTATCTCTGTAAACGCCTCCAGTCCCTAGAATCCTCCCTATCCTTCTAACCTCCTCCAACCCCTACACCCCTCCCTATCTCTGTAACCTCCTCCAGCCCCTACAACACGCCCTATCTCTGTAACCTCCTCCAGCCTCTCACGCCCCCATCTCTGTAACTCCCACACCATCTCTGTACCCCGCACCAGCCTCCCATCCCTCCCTATATCTGTAACCTACTCCAGCACCTACACCTCTCCCTATCTCTGTAACACCCTCCAGCCACTCATGGATCCCTATCTCTGTAACCTCCTCCAGCCCCTACACCCCTCCCTATCTCTCTAAACTCCTCCAGCCCCTACATCTCCCCCAATTTCTGCAACCTCCTCCAGTCCCTACACTCCTCCCGATCTCTGTAACCTGCTCCAGCCTCTCACCCCGCCATCTCTGTAAGTCCCTCCCTATCTCTGTAACACGCACCAGCCTCCCATTCCTCCCTATATCTGTAACCTCCACCAGCCCCTACACCCCTCCCTATCTCTGTACCCTCCTCCAGCCCCTACACCCCTCCCTTTCTCTGTTACCTCCTCCAGCCCTTACATCCTTCTATATCTCTCTAACCTCCTCCAGCCCTACACCCCTCCTTATCTCTGTAACTCACACCTTTTCTATGTAACCCCCTCCAGTCTCTCATCCCTCCCTATCACTGTAACTTCCTCCAGCCCATACACCTCTCCCTGTCTGTGTAACCTCCTCATGCCCGTACACTCCTCACTATCTGTAACCTCCTCCAGCCCCTACAACCATCCCTTTCTCTGTAACTTCCTATCTCTGTAACCTCCTCCAACCCCTACAACCCTCCCTATTTATGTAACTCCCTCCCTATATCTGTAACCCCCTCCAGCCTCTCATCCCTCCCTATCTATGTAACATCCTCCAGCCCCTACACCCCTCCCTATCTCTGTAACATCCTCCAGCCCCTTCAACTCCCCCTATCTGTGTAACCTCCTGATTCCCCAACACTCCACCCGATCTCTGTAACCTCCTCCAGCCTCTCACACCCCCATCTCTGTAACTCCCACCCCATCTCTGTACCCCGCAACAGCCTCCCATCCCTCCCTATCTCTGCAACCTCCTCCAGCCCCTACACCCCTCCCTATCTCTCCAACATCCTCCAGCCACTACTCCTCACCCTATCTCTGGAACATCCTCCAGCTCCTACATCCTTCCCTATCTCTGTAAACCCCTCCAGCCTCTAATCCTTCCCTATCTCTGTAACCTGTTGCAGCCCATACACCCTTCCCTGTCTGTGTAACCTCCTGCAGCCCCTACACCCTTCCCTATCTCTGTAACGTCCACCAGCCCCTACACCCCTCCCTAACTATATAACCTCCTCCTGCCCCGACACCCCTTTCTATCTCTGTAACCCCCTCCAGCCTCTCATCCCTCCCTATCTCTGTAACCTCCTCCAGTCCCTGCACCCCTCCCTATCTCTGTAACTTCCTCCAGCCTCTCACTCCTTCATCTCTGTAACTCCCTCTCCATCATTGTACCCTGCACCAGCCTCCCATCCCTCCCTATCTCTGTAACCTACTCCAGCCTCTCATCACTCCCTATTTCTGTAACCTCCTCCAGCCCCGACACCTCTCCCTATCTCTGTAACCTCCTCCAGCCCCTACACCCCTCCCTATCTCTGTAACCTCCTCCAGCCCCTACACCCCTCCCTATCTCTGAAACCAGCTCCAGCCACTGCACCACTCCCTATCTCTGAAATCTCCTACAGCCTCTACACCCCGCACTATCTCTGTAACCTCCTCCAGCCCCTACACCCCTCCCTATCTCTGTAACCTCCTCCAGCCCCTACACTCCTCCCTATCTCTGAAACCACCTCCAGCCCCTGCACCACTCTCTATCTCTGTAACCTCCTACAGCCTCTACACCCCGCCCTATCTCTGTAACCTCCTCCAGCCCCTACACCCCGCACTATCTCTGTAACTTCCTCCAGCCCCCACACCCCTGACTATCTCTGTAATCTCCTCCGGCTCCTACTCCTCACCCTTTCTCTGTAACCTCCTCTAGCCTCTCATCCCTCCCTATCTCTGTAACCTCCTCCAGTCCCTAGACCCCTCCCTATCTCTGTAACCTCCTCCAACCCCTACACGCCTCCGTATCTCTGTAACCTCCTCCAGCCTCACATCGCTCCCTATCTCTGTAACCTCCTGCAGACCCTACAACCCTCACTATGTCTGTAACGTCCTCCAGCCCCTTCACCTCCCCCTATCTCTGTAAACGCCTCCAGTCCCTAGAATCCTCCCTATCCTTCTAACCTCCTCCAACCCCTACACCCCTCCCTATCTCTGTAACCTCCTCCAGCCCCTTCAACACGCCCTATCTCTGTAACCTCCTCCAGCCTCTCACGCCCCCATCTCTGTAACTCCCACCCCATCTCTGTACCCCGCACCAGCCTCCCATCCCTCCCTATATCTGTAACCTACTCCAGCACCTACACCTCTCCCTATCTCTGTAACACCCTCCAGCCACTCATGGATCCCTATCTCTGTAACCTCCTCCAGCCTCTACACCCCTCCCTATCTCTCTAAACTCCTCCAGCCCCTACACCTCCCCCAATTTCTGTAACCTCCTCCAGTCCCTACACTCCTCCCGATCTCTGTAACCTGCTCCAGCCTCTCACCCCGCCATCTCTGTAAGTCCCTCCCTATCTCTGTAACACGCACCAGCCTCCCATTCCTCCCTATATCTGTAACCTCCTCCAGCCCCTACACTCCTCACTATCTCTGTAACCTCCACCAGCCCCTACACCCTCCCTATCTCTGTACCCTCCTCCAGCCCCTACACCCCTCCCTTTCTCTGTTACCTCCTCCAGCCCTTACATCCTTCTATATCTCTTTAACCTCCTCCAGCCCTACACCCCTCCTTATCTCTGTAACTCACACCTTTTCTATGTAACCCCCTCCAGTCTCTCATCCCTCCCTATCACTGTAACTTCCTCCAGCCCATACACCTCTCCCTGTCTGTGTAACCTCCTCATGCCCGTACACTCCTCACTATCTGTAAACTCCTACAACCATCCCTATCTCTGTAACTTAATATCTCTGTAACCTCCTCCAGCCCCTACAACCCTCCCTATTTATGTAACTCCCTCCCTATATCTGTAACCCCCTCCAGCCTCTCATCCCTCCCTATCTATGTAACATCCTCCAGCCCCTACACCCCCCCTATCTCTGTAACATCCTCCAGCCCCTTCAACTCCCCCTATCTGTGTAACCTCCTGATTCCCCAACACTCCACCCGATCTCTGTAACCTCCTCCAGCCTCTCACACCCCCATCTCTGTAACCCACACCAGCCTCCCATCCCTCCCTATCTCTGTAACCTCCTCCAGCCGCTACACCCCTCCCTATCTCTGTAACCACTTCCAGCCGCTACACTCCTCCCAATCTCTGTAACCTCCTCCAGCCCCTACACCACTCCCTATCTCTGTAACCCCATCCAGTATCTCATCCCGCCCTATCTCTGTAACCGCCTCCAGCTCCTACACCCCTCCCTATCTCTGTAACCACCTCCAGCCCCTACACCACTTTCTATCTCTGTAACCCCCTCCAGCCTCTCATCCCTCCCTATCTCTGTAACCTCCGCCATTCCCTAAACACCTCCCTTTCTCTGTAAACTCCTCCAGCCTCTCACTCCCCATCTCTGTAACACCCTCCCCATCATTGTAACCCGCACCAGCCTCCTATCACTCCCAACTCTGTAACCTCCTCCAGCCTCTCATCCCTCCCTATCTCTGTAACCTCCTCCAGCCCCTACACCACTCCCGATCTCTGTAACCTCCTCCAGCTCCTACACACCTTCCTGCTCTGTAACCTCCTCAAGTCCCTACAACCCTCCCTATCTCTGTAACATCCTATCTCTGTTACCTACTGTAGCCCCTACAACCCTCCCTATTTCTGTAACTGCCTCCCGATCTCAGTAACCCCCTCCAGCATCTCATCCCTCCCAATCTCTGTAACCTCCTCCAGTCCCTACATCCCTCACTCTCTCTGTAACCTCCTCCAGCCTCTACACCCCTCCCTATCTCTGTAAACTCCTCCGGCTCCTACTCCTCACCCTTACTCTGTAAGCTCCTCTAGCCTCTCATCCCTCCCTATCTCTGTAACCTCCTCCAGACCCTAGACCCCTCCCTATCTCTGTAAACTTCTCCAACCCCTCCACGCTTCCATATCTCTGTAACCTCCTCCAGCCTCTCATCGTTCCCTATCTCTGTAACATCCTCCAGACCCTACACCCCTCACTATCTCTGTAAATTTCTCCAGCCCCTGCACCTCCCCCTATCTCTGTAAACTCCTCCAGTCCCTACAATCCTCCCTATCCTTGTGACCTCCTCCAACCCCTACACACCTCCCTATCTCTCCAAACTCCTCCAGCCCCTACACCTCCCCCAAATTCTGTAAACTCCTCCAGTCCCTACACTCCTCCCGATCTCTGTAACCTCCTCCAGCCTCTCACCCCGCCATCTCTGTAACTCCCTCCCCATCTCTGTAACCCGCACCAGCCTCCCGTCCCTCCCTATATCTGTAACCTCCTCCAGCCCCTACACCCCTCCCTATCTCTGTAACCCCCTCCAGTCTCTCATCCCTCCCTATCTCTGTAACCTCCTCCAGTCTCTCATCCCTCCCTATCTCTGTAACCTCCTCCAGCTCCTACACCCCTCCCTATCTCTATAACCACCTCCAGCCCCTACACCCCTCCCTATCTCTAGAACCACCTCCAGCCCCTACACCCCTCCCCATCTCTGTAACCTCCTCCAACCACTACACCCCTCCCTATCTCTGTAACCTCCTCCAACCACTACACCACTCCCTATCTCTGTAACCTCCTCCAGCCCCTACAACCCTTCCTAACTCTGTAACCTCCTACAGCCCCTACACTCCTCACTATCTCTGTAACCTCCAGCAGCCCCTACACCCCTCCCTATCCCTGTACCCTCCTCTAGCCCCTACACCCCTCCCTTTCTCTGTTACCTCCTCCAGCCCCTACATCCTTCCATATCTCTGTAACCTCCTCCAGACCTACACCCCTCCTTATCTCTGTAACTCCCACCCTATGTAACCCCCTCCAGTTTCTCATCCCTCCCTATCTCTGTAACTTCCTCCAGCCCATACACCCCTCCCTGTCTGTGTAACCTCCTCCAGCCCCTACACACTTCCCTACCTCTGAAACCTCCTCCAGCCAAGACACCCCTTTCTATCTCTGTAAACCCCTCCAGCCTCTCATCCCTCCCTATCTCTGAAACCTCCTCCAGCACCTACACCCCGCCCTATCTCTGTCACCTCCTCCAGCCTCTCAGCCAACAAACTCTGTAACTCCCGGCCCATCTCTGTACCCCGCTGCAGCCTCCTATCCCCCAATATCTCTCTAACCTCCTCCAGCCACTACACCTCCCCCTATCTCTGTAACCTCCTCCAGCTCCTACATCCTTCCCTATCTCTTTAACCTCCTCCAGGCCTACACCCCTCCTTATCTCTGTAACTCCCTCCCTATCTCTGTAACCTCCTCCAGTCCCTACACCCCTCCCTATCTCTGTAACCTACTCCAGCCCCTACAACCCTCCCTATTTCTGAAACCTCCTACAGCCCCAACACCCCTCCCTGACAAGGGTGGTGCTGTTGTTGTCTGGCGCACTGACCTCTACCTCGCGGAGGCTGAGCGTCAACTCGCAGACACTTCCTCCTACCTCTCCCTGGACCATGACCCCACCACTGAACATCAAGCCATTGTTTCCAGGACTGTCACTGACCTCATCTCCTCTGGGGAGCTCCCTCCCACAGCTTCCAACCTGATAGTCGCCCAACCTCGGACGGCCCGCTTCTATCTCCTACCTAAAATCCACAAACAGAACTGCCCCGGTAGACCGATCGTCTCAGCTTGCTCCTGCCCCACAGAACTCATTTCTCGTTATCTTGACTCCCTTCTCTCTCCCCTTGTCCAGTCCCTTCCCACCTACATCACTGATTCCTCTGACACCTTGCGTCACATCAACAATTTCCAGTTCCCTGGCTCCAACCGCTTCCTCTTCACCATGGACGTCCAATCCCTCTACACCTCCATCCCCCACCAGGATGGTCTGAGGGCCCTTAGCTTCTTCCTCGAACAGAGGCCCGAACAATCCCCATCCACCACTACTCTCCTCCGTCTGGCTGAACTTGTTCTCACGTTGAACAATTTCTCCTTCAACTCCTCTCACTTTCTCCAAATAAAAGGTGTGGCTATGGGTACCCGCATGGGCCCCAGCTATGCCTGTCTCTTTATGGGGTATGTGGAACATTCCTTGTTGCAGTCCTACCCCGGCCCCCTTCCACAACTTTTTCTCCGGTACATCGATGATTACTTCGGTGCCGCTTCATGCTCTCGTCGGGACTTGGAAAAATGTATTAATTTTGCTTCCAATCTCCACCCCTCCATCATTTTCACGTGGTCCATCTCTGACACTTCCCTTCCCTTCCTTGACCTCTCTGTCTCAATCTCTGGTGATAGACTGTCCACTAATATCCATTACAAACCCACCGACTCCCACAGCTACCTCGACTACAGCTCCTCACACCCCGCTTCCTGTAAGGACTCCATCCCATTCTCCCAGTTCCTTCGCCTTCGTCGCATCTGTTCCGATGATGCTACCTTCAAAAACGGTTCCTCTGACATGTCCTCCTTCTTCCTTAACCGAGGTTTTCCACCGACGGTCGTTGACAGGGCCCTCAACCGTGTCCGGCCCATCTCCCGCGCATCCGCCCTCACGCCTTCTCCTCCCTCCCAGAAACATGATAGGGTCCCCCTTGTCCTCACTTATCACCCCACCAGCCTCCGCATTCAAAGGATCATCCTCCGCCATTTCCGCCAACTCCAGCATGATGCCACCACCAAACACATCTTCCCTTCACCCCCCTTATCGGCATTCCATAGGGATCGCTCCCTCCGGGACACCCTGGTCCACTCCTCCATCACCCCCTACTCCTCAACCCCCTCCTATGGCACCACCCCATGCCCACGCAAAAGATGTAACACCTGCCCCTTCACTTCCTCTCTCCTCACCGTCCAAGGGCCCAAAGACTCCTTTCAAGTGAAGCAGCATTTCACTTGCATTTCCCCCAACTTAGTCTACTGCATTCGTTGCTCCCAATGTGGTCTCCTCTACATTGGAGAGACCAAATGTAAACTGGGCGACCGCTTTGCAGAACACCTGCGGTCTGTCCGCAAGAATGACCCAAACCTCCCTGTCGCTTGCCATTTTAACACTCCACCCTGCTCTCTTGCCCACATGTCTGTCCTTGGCTTACTGCATTGTTCCAGTGAAGCCCAACGCAAACTGGAGGAACAACACCTCATCTTCCGACTCGGCACCTTACAGCCTTCCGGTCTGAATATTGAATTCAATAACTTTAGGTCGTGAGATCCCTCCCCTATCCCCACCCCCTTTCTGTTTCCCCCTTTTTTTCCCCTTTTTTTTTTCCCTATAAATTTTATAGATTTTTCTTTTCCCACCTATTTCCATTATTTTTAAATATTTTAAAATCTTTTATGCTCCCCCCACCCCCACTAGAGCTGTACCTTGAGTGCCCTACCATCCATTCTTAATTAGCACATTCGTTTAGATAATATCACCAACTTTAACTTTAACACCTATGTGTTCTTTTGTCCCATTGTCACTGACATCTTTTGATGATCTGCTTCTATCACTGCTTGTTTGTCTACACAAGCACCTCTGTCTCTCTCTCTCTCTCCGCCCCCCCCCCCCACCCCCCCCACCACCCCCACACACCTTAAACCAGCTTATATTTCAACTCTTTCCTGGACTCGAAATCAAGTTCTGTCGAAGGGTCATGAAGACTCGAAACGTCAACTCTTTTCTTCTCCGCCGATGCTGCCAGACCTGCTGAGTTTTTCCAGGTAATTCTGTTTTTGTTTTGGATTTCCAGCATCCGCAGTTTTGTTTTGTCTTTACCCCTCCCTATCTCTGTAACCTCATCCAGCCCCTACACGCCTCCCTATCTCTGTACCCTCCTACAGCCCCTACACCCCTCCCTTTCTCTGTCAACTCCTCCAGCCCCTACACCCCTCCTTATCTCTGTAACTCCCTCCCTATCTCTGTAACACCCTCCAGCCTCTCATCCCTCCCTATCTCTGTAACTTCCTCCAGCCCATACACCCCTCCCTGTCTGTGTAACCCTCCAGCCCCTGCACCATTCCCTATCTGTGTAACGTCCACCAGCCCCTACACTCCTCCCTAACTCTGTAACCTCCTCCAGCCCCTACACCCCTTTCAATCTCTGGAACCCCCTCCAGCCTCTCATCCCTCCCTATCTCTGTAACCTCCTCCAGTCCCTGCACCACTCCCTATCTCTATAATCTCCTCCAGCCCCTACACCACTCCCTATCTCTGTAAACTCCTCCAGCACCTACAACCCTCCCTATCACTGTAACTTCTTATCTCTGTATTCTCCTCCAGCCCCTACAACCCTCCGTATTTCTGTAACACCCTCCCTATCTCTGTAACCACCTCCAGATTCTCATCCCTCCCTTTCTCTGGAACCTCCTCCAGCCCATACACACCTCCCTGTCCGTGTAACCGCCTCCAGCCCCTACACCCTTCCCTTTCTCTGTAACCTCCTCTAGCCCCTACACACCTCCCTATCTCTGTAACCTCCTCCAGCCCCTACACCCCTCCATAACTCTGTAACCTCCTCCAGCTCCCACACCCCTTCCTACTCTGTAAACTCCTCCAGACCCTACACCACTCCCTATCTCTGTAACCTCCTCCAGTCCCTACACCCCTCCATAACTCTGTAACCTCCTCCAGCTCCTACACCCCTTCCGACTCTGTAAACTCCGCCAGCCCCTACACGCCTCCCGATCTCTGAAACGTCCTCATGCCCGTACACTCCTCCCTATCTCAGTAACCTCCTCCAGCCCCTACACCTCTCCCAGCTCTGTAACCTCCTCTGGGTCCTACACCCCTCCCCATCTCTGTAACCTCCTCCAGCTCCTACACACGTCCTTTTCTCTGTAACTCCCTCTATATCTCTGTAACTTCCTATCTCTGTCACCCACTCCAGCCCCTACACCCCTCCCTATGTCTGTAACCTCCTCCGGCTCCTACACCTCACCCTATCTCTGTAACCTCCTCCAGCCTCTCAGCCCTCCCTATCTCCGTAACCTGCTCCAGTCCCTACACAACGCCCTATCTCTGTAACTCCATCCCTTTCTCTGTAACCCCCTCCAATTTCTCATCCCTCCCTATCTCTGTAACCTCATCGAGCCCATACACCCCTCTCTATCAGTGTAAAACCCTCGATCCCCTACACCCTTCCCTACCTCTGTAACCTCCTCCAGCCACTACACACCTCCCTATCTCTGTAAGCCCCTCCAGCCCCTACAGCCCTCCCTATTTCTGTAACCTCCTCCAGCCCCTGGAACCCTCACTATCTCTGTAACCTGCTCCAGCCCCTACAGCTCTCCCTATCTCTGTAAACTCCTCCAGCCCCTACACACTTCCCTATCTCTGCAACTTCCTCCAGCCCCTACACCCCTCCCTATCTCTGTAACCTCCTCCAGCCCCTACAACACTCCCTATCACTGTAACTTCTTAACTCTGTAACCTCCTCCAGCCCCTACAACCCTCCGTATTTCTGTAAATCCCTCCCTATCTCTGTAACCTCCTCCAGATTCTCATCCCTCCCTTTCTCTGTAACCTCATCCAGCCCACACACCCCTCCCTGTCTGTGTAACCTCCTCCAGCCCCTACACCCTTCCCTTTCTCTGTAACCTCCTCCAGCCCCTACACCCCTCCCTATCTCTGTAACCTCCTCCAGACCCTACACTCCTCCCTATCTCTGAAATCTCCTCCAGCCGCTACACCGCTTTCTATCTCTGTAACACCCTCCAGCCTCACATCACTCCCTATTTCTGTAAACCCCTCCAGCCCCTACACCCCTCCCTATGTCTGTAACCTCCACCGGCTCCTACACCTCACCCTATCTCTGTAACCTCCTCCAGCCTCTCAGCCCTCCCTATCTCCGTAACCTGCTCCAGTCCCTACAACCCTCACTATCTCTGTAACAACCTCCAGCCCCTGCACCACTCCCTATCTCTGTAACCTCCTCTGGCTCCTACACGCCTGCCTATCTCTGTAACCTCCTCCGGCCCCTGCACCACTCCCTATCTCTGTAACCTCTTCTGGCTCTAACACCCCTCCCTATCTCTGAAACCTCCTCCAGGCCCTACAACCCTCACTATCTCTGTAACATCCTCCAGCCCATACATGCCTCCCAATCTCTCTAACTTCCTATCTCAGTAACCTCCTCCAGCCCATACAACCCTCCCTATTTCAGTAAATGCCTCCCTATCTCTGTAACCCCCTCCATTTTCTCATCCCTACATATCCCTGTTACCTCTTCCAACCCCTACAGCCCTCCCTATCTCTGTAACCACCTCCAGCCCCTACACCACTCCCTATTTCTGTAAACTCCTCCAGCCCCTACACCCCTCCCTATCTCTGAAACCTCCTCATGCCCGTAAACCCCTCCCTATCTCAGTAACCTCCTCCAGCCCCTACACCCCTCCCTATCTCTGTAAGCGTCGCCAGCCCCTACACCACTCCCAGCTCTGTAACCTCCTCTGGGTCACCACACGTCCTTTTCTCTGTAACTCCCTCTCTATCTCTGTAACTTCCTATCTCTGTAACCCCCTCCAGCCCCTACACCCCTCCCTATCTCTGTAACCTCCTCCAGCCTCTCACCCCTCCCTATCGCCGTTACCTGCTCCAGTCCCTACACAACTCCCTATCTCTGTAACTCCATCCCTTTCTCTGTAACCCCCTCCAATCTCTCATCCCTCACGATCTCTGTAACCTCATCAAGCCCATACACCCCTCCCTATCAGTGTAAAATCCTCGATGCCCTACACCCTTCCCTACATCTGTAAACTCCTCCAGCCACTACACCTCTCTCTATCTCTGTAAGCTCCTCCAGCCCCTACAGCCCTTTCTTTCTCTGTAACCCCCTCCAGCCTCTCATCCCTCCCTATCTCTGTAACCTCCTCCAGTCACTACAGCCCTCCCTATCTCTGTAACCTCCTCCAGCCTCTCAACCCCCCATCTCTGTAACTCCCTTCCTATCTCTGTAAACCGCACCGGCCTCCCATCCCACGCTATCTCTGTAACCTCCTCCAGCCTCTCATCGCTCCCTATTTCTGTAACCTCCTCCAGCCCCTACACCCCTCCCTATTTCTGTAACCTCCTCCTGCCACTACACCCCTCCCTATCTCACCTCCTCCAGCACCTGCACCCCTCCCTATCTCTGTAACCTCCTCCAGTCCCTACACCTCTCCCTATCTCTGTAACTTCCTCCAGCCCCTACACCCCTCCCTATCTCTGTAACCTCCTCCAGCACCTACAAACCTCCCTATCACTGTAACTTCTTATCTCTGGATTCTCCTCCAGCCCCTACAACCCTCCGTATTTCTGTAACTCCCTCCCTATCTCTGTAACCCCCTCCAGATTCTCATCCCTCCCTTTCTCTGTAACCTCCTCCAGCCCATACACCCCTCCCTGTCCGTGTAACCGCCTCCAGCCCCTACACCCTTCCCTTTCTCTGTAACCTCCTCTAGCCCCTACACCCCTCCCTATCTCTGTAACCTCCTCCAGCCCCTACACCCCTCCATAACTCTGTAACCTCCTCCAGCTCCCAAACCCCTTCCTACTCTGTAAACTCCTGCAGCCCCTACACCACTCCCTATCTATATAACCTCCTCCAGTCCCTACACCCCTCCATAACTCTGTAACCTCCTCCAGCTCCTACACCCCTTCCTACTCTGTAAACTCCTCCAGCCCCTACACGTCTCCCTATCTCTGAAACCTCCTCATGCCCGTACACCCCTCCCTATCTCAGTAACCTCCTCCAGCCCCTACACCTCTCCCAGCTCTGTAACCTCCTCTGGGTCCTACACCCCTCCCCATCTCTGTAACCTCCTCCAGCTCCTACACACGTCCTTTTCTCTGTAACTCCCTCTCTATCCCTGTAACTTCCTATCTCTGTAACCCCCTCCAGCCCCTACACCCCTCCCTATCTCTGTAACCTCCTCCAGCCCCGACAGCCCTCTCTATCTCTGTACCCTCCTCCAGCCCCTGGAACCCTCACTATCTCTGTAACCTGCTCCAGCCCCTACAGCTCTCCCTATCTCTGTAAACTCCTCCAGCCCCTACATACTTCCCTATGTCTGTAACTTCCTCCAGCCCCTACACCCCTCCCTATCACTGTAACCTCCTCCAGCCCCTAAAACCCTCCCTATCACTGTAACTTCTTATCTCTGTAAACTCCTCCAGCCCCTACAACCCTCTGTATTTCTGTAAATACCTCCCTATCTCTGTAACCCCCTCCAGATTCTCATCCCTCCCTTTCTCTGTAACCTCATCCAGCCCATACAACCCTCCCTGTCTGTGTAACCTCCTCCAGCCCCTACACCCTTCCCTTTCTCTGTAACCTCCTCCAGCCCCTACACCCCTCCCTATCTCTGTAACCTCCTCCAGACCCTACACCCCTCCCTATCTCTGAAATCTCCTCCAGCCGCTACACCGCTTTCTATCTCTGTAACAGCCTCCAGCCTCACATCACTCCCTATTTCTGTAACCTGCTCCAGCCCCTACACCTCTCCCTATCTCTGTAACCTCCTCCAGCCCCTACACCCCTCCCTAACTCTGTAAGCTCCTCCAGCCCCTACAGCCCTCCCTATCTCTTTAACCTCCTCCAGCCCCTGGAACCCTCACTATCTCTGTATCTTCCCCCAGCCCCTACACCCCTCCCTATCTCTGTCACCTCCTCCAGCCCCTACAGCCCTCCGTATTTCTGTAAATCCCTCCCTATCTCCGTAACCCCCTCCAGATTCTCATCCCTCCCTTTCTCTGTAACCTCCTCCAGCCCATACACCCCTCCCTGTCTGTGTAACCTCCTCCAGCCCCTACACCCTTCCCTTTCTCTGTAACCTCCACCAGCCCCTACACCCCTCCCTATCTCTGTAACCTCCTCCAGACCCTACACACCTCCATAACTCTGTAACCTCCTCCAGCTCCTACACCCCTCCCTATCTCTGAAATCTCCTCCAGCCGCTACACCGCTTTCTATCTCTGTAACACCCTCCAGCCTCACATCAATCCCTATTTCTGTAACCTGCTCCAGCCCCTACACCTCTCCCTATCTCTGTACCCTCCTCCAGCCCCTACACCCCTCCCAATCTCTGTAAGCTCCTCCAGCCCCTCCAGCCCTCCCTATCTCTGTAATCTGCTCCAGCCCCTACACCCCTCCCTATCTCTGTAATCTCCTCCAGCCCCTACACCCTTCCCTATCTCTGTAACTTCCTCCAGCCCCTTCACCCCTCCCTATCTCTGTAACCTCCTCCAGCCCCTACAACCCTCCCTATCACTGTAACCTCCTCCAGCCCCTACACCACTCCGTCTCTCTATAACCTCCTCCAGCCCCTACACCCCTCCCTATCTCTGTAACCTCCTCCAGCCCCTACACCCTTCCCTATCTCTGTAACCTCCTCCAGCCCCTACACCACTCCGTCTCTCTATAACCTCCTCCAGCCCCTACACCCCTCCTTATCTCTGTAATCTCCTCCAGCCCCTACACCCCTCCTTATCTCTGTAATCTCCTCCAGCCCCTACACCTCTCCCTATCTCTGTAACCTCCACCAGCCGCTACACCCTTCCCTATCTCTGTAACTTCCTCCAGGCCCTACACCCCTCCCTTTCTCTGTAACCTCCTCCAGCCCCTACAACCCTCCCTATCACTGTAACATCTTATCTCTGTAACCTCCTCCAGCCCCTACAACCCTCGTATTTATGTAACTCCCTCCCTATCTCTGTAAACCCCTCCAGATTCTCATCCCTCCCTTTCTCTGCAACCTCCTCCAGCCCATACACCCCTCCCTGTCTGTGTAACCTCCTCCAGCCCCTACACCCTTCCCTTTCTCTGTAACCTCCTCCACCCCTCTCTATGTCTGTAAGATCCTCCAGACCCTACACCCCTCCCTATCTCTGTAAACTCCTCCAGCCTCTACACCCCTCCCTCTCTCTGTAACCTCCTCCAGCCCCTACACCACTCCCTATCTCTGTAACCTCCTCTGGTTCCTACACCCCTCCCCATCTCTGTAACCACCTCCAGCTCCTACACACCTCCTTATCTCTGTATCTCCCTCTCTATCTCTGTAATTTCCTATCTCTGTAACCCCCTCCAGCACACACACCCCTCCCTAACTCTGTAACCTCCTCCTGCTCCTACACCTCTCACTATCTGTCTAAACTCCTCCAGCCTCTCACCCCTCCCTATCTCGGTAACCTCCTCCAGCCCCTACACCCCTGCATATCTCTGTAACCTCCTGCAGCCCCTCACCCCTCCCTATCTCTGTAACCTCCTACAGCCTGTACACCCCGCCCTATGTCTGTAACCTCCTCCAGCCCCTACATGCCTCCCTATCTCAGTAAATTCCTCCAGCCCCTACAACATTCCCTGTCTCTGCAACCTCCTCCAGCCCCTACACCCCTCCCTATCTCTGTAACCTCCACCAGCACCTACACCCCTCTCTATCTCTGTAACCCCCTCCAGTCCCTACACCCCTCCCTATCCATGTAACCTCCTCCAGCCTCTAACCTCCCCATCTCTGTAACACCCTCCCCATCTCTGTAACCTGCAACAGCCTCCCATCCCTCCCTATCTCTGTAAACTCCTCCAGCCTCTCATCACTCCCTATTTCTGTAACCTCCTCCAGCCCCTACACCTCTACCTGTTTCAGTAACCTCCTCCAGCCCCTACACCTCTCCCTATCACTGTAACCTCCTCCAGCCCCTGCACCATTCCCTATCTCTGTAACCTCCTCTGGCTCCTACACGCCTGCCTATCTCTGTAACCTCCTCCAGCCCCTGCACCATTCCCTATCTCTGTAACCTCCTCTGGCTCCTACACGCCTGCCTATCTCTGTAACCTCCTCCGGCCCCTGCACCACTCCCTATCTCTGTAACCTCTTCTGGCTCTTGCACCCCTCCCTATCTCTACAACCTCCTCCAGACCCCACAATCCTCACTATCTCTGTAACCTCCTACAGCCTCTACACCCCTTCCTACACTGTAACTTCCTCCAGCCCCTACAACCCTCCCTATTTCTGTAACTCCCTCCCTATCTCTGTTACCCCCACCATCCTCTCATCCCTCCCTATCTCTGTCAACTCCTCCAGTCCCTACGCTACTCCCTATCCTTGTAAACTCCTCCAACCCCTACACCCCTCCCTATCTCTGTAACCTCCTCCAGCCTCTCAACCCTCATCTCTGTAACTACCGCCCCATCTCTGTAACTTGCACCAGACTCCCATCCCTCCCTATATCTGTAACCTCCTCCAGCCCCTACACCTCTCCCTTGCTGTGTAACCTCCTCCAGCTCTACACGCTTCCCTATCTCTGTAACCGCCTCCAGCCTCTCATCGCTCCCTATCTCTGTAACCTCCGGCAGCCCCTACACCCCTCCCTATCTCTCTAACCTCCTCAGCCCCTACACCTCCCCCAATCTCTGTAACCTCCTCCAGTCCCTACACGCCTCCCGATCTCTGTAAACTCCTCCAGCCTCTCACCCCACCATCTGTGTAACTACCTCCCCAGCTCTGTAACCCGCACCAGCCTCCCATCCCTCCCTATCTCTGTTTCCTCCTCCAGCCCCTACACCCCACCCTATCTCTGCAACCATCTCCAGCCCCTATACCCCTCCATATCTCTGTAACCTCCTCCAGCCCCTACACCTCTCCCTATCTCTGTAACCTCCTCCAGACCCTACACCCCTCCCTATCACTGAAATCTCCTCCAGCCGCTACACCGCTTTCTATCTCTGTAACACTCTCCAGCCTCACATCACTCCCTATTTCTGTAACCTGTTCCAGCCCCTACACCTTTCCCTATCTCTGTAACCTCCTCCAGCCCCTACACCACTCCGTCTCTCTATAACCTCCTCCAGCCCCTACACCTCTCCCTATCTCTGTAACATCCTCCAGCTGCTACACCCTTCCCTATCTCTGTAACTTCCTCCAGGCCCTACACCCCTCCCTTTCTCTGTAACCTCCTCCAGCCCCTACAACCCTCCCTATCACTGTAACATCTTATCTCTGTAACCTCCTCCAGCCCCTACAACCCTCCATATTTATGTAACTCCCTCCCTATCTCTGTAAACCCCTCCAGATTCTCATCCCTCCCTTTCTCTGCAACCTCCTCCATGCCATACACCCCTCCCTGTCTGTGTAACCTCCTCCAGCCCCTACACCCTTCCCTTTCTCTGTAACCTCCTCCAGATCCTCCACCCCTCCCTATGTCTGTAAGCTCCTCCAGACCTTACACAACTCCCTATCTCTGTAAACTCCTCCAGCCTCTACACCCCTCCCTCTCTCTGTAACCTCCTCCAGCCCCTACACCACTCCCTATCTCTGTAACCTCCTCTGGTTCCTACACCCCTCCCCATCTCTGTAACCACCTCCAGCTCCTACACACCTCCTTATCTCTGTATCTCCCTCTCTATCTCTGTAATTTCCTATCTCTGTAACCCCCTCCAGCACACACACCCCTCCCTAACTCTGTAACCTCCTCCAGCTCCTACACCTCTCACTATCTGTCTAAACTCCTCCAGCCTCTCACCCCTCCCTATCTCGGTAACCTCCTCCAGCCCCTACACCCCTCCATATCTCTGTAACCTCCTGCAGCCCCTCAACCCTCCCTATCTCTGTAACCTCCTACAGCCTGTACACCCCGCCCTATGTCTGTAACCTCCTCCAGCCCCTACATGCCTCCCTATCTCAGTAAATTCCTCCAGCCCCTACACCCTTCCCTGTCTCTGTAACCTCCTCCAGCCCCTACACCCTTCCCTATCTCTGTAACTTCCTCCAGGCCCTACACCCCTCCCTTTCTCTGTAACCTCCTCCAGCCCCTACAACCCTCCCTATCACTGTAACATCTTATCTCTGTAACCTCCTCCAGCCCCTACAACCCTCCGTATTTATGTAACTCCCTCCCTATCTCTGTAAACCCCTCCAGATTCTCATCCCTCCCTTTCTCTGCAACATCCTCCAGCCCATACACTCCTCCCTGTCTGTGTAACCTCCTCCAGCCCCTACACCCTTCCCTTTCTCTGTAACCTCCTCCAGATCCTCCACCCCTCCCTATGTCTGTAAGCTCCTCCAGACCCTACACCCCTCCCTATCTCTGTAAACTCCTCCAGCCTCTATACCACTCCCTATCTCTGTAACCTCCTCTGGTTCCTACACCCCTCCCCATCTCTGTAACCACCTCCAGAACCTACACACCTGCTTATCTCTGTATCTCCCTCTCTATCTCTGTAATTTCCTATCTCTGTAACCCCCTCCAGCACACACACCCCTCCCTAACTCTGTAACCTCCTCCGGCTCCTAAACCTCTCACTATCTGTCTAAATTCCTCCAGCCTCTCACCCCTCCCTATCTCGGTAACCTCCTCCAGCAACTACACCCCTCCATATCTCTGTAACCTCCTGCAGCCCCTCAACCCTCCCTATCTCTGTAACCTCCGACAGCCTGTACACCCCGCCCTATGTCCGTAACCTCCTCCAGCACCTACATGCCTCCCTATCTCAGTAAATTCCTCCAGCCCCTACACCATTCCCTGTCTCTGTAACCTCCTCCAGCCCCTACACCCCTCCCTATCTCTGTAACCTCCACCAGCACCTACACCCCTCTCTATCTCTGTAACCCCCTCCAGCCTCTCTTCCCTCCCTATCTCTGTAATCTCCTCCAGTCCCTACACCCCTCCCTATCCATGTAACCTCCTCCAGCCTCTAACCTCCTCATCTCTGTAACACCCTCCCCATCTCTGTAACCTGCAACAGCCTCCCATCCCTCCCTATCTCTGTAAACTCCTCCAGCCTCTCATCACTCCCTATCACTGTAACCTCCTCCAGCCCCTACACATCTCCCTATTTCTGTAACCTCCTCCATCCCCTACACCCCTCACTATCTCTGTAACAACCTCCAGCCCCTGCACCACTCCCTATCTCTGTAACCTCCTCTGGCTCCTACACGCCTGACTATCTCTGTAACCTCCTTCGGCCCATACACCCCTCCCTATCTCTACAACCTCCTCCAGCCCCCACAATCCTCACGATCCATGTAACCTCCTACAGCCTCTACACCCCTTCCTACTCTGTAACTTCCTCCAGCCCCTACAACCCTCCCTATCTCTGTAACTTCCTATCTCAGTAACATCCTCCAGCCCCTACAACCCTCCCTATTTCTGTAACTCCCTCCCTATCTCTGTTACCCCCACCATTCTCTCATCCCTCCCTATCTCTGTAAATTCCTCCAGTCCCTACGCTACTCCCTATCCTTGTAAACTCCTCCAACCCCTACACCCCTCCCTATCTCTGTAACCTCCTCCAGCCTCTCAACCACCATCTCTGTAACTACCGCCCCATCTCTGTAACTTGCACCAGACTCCCATCCCTCCCTATATCTGTAACCTCCTCCAGCCCCTACACCTCTCCCTTGCTGTGTAACCTCCTCCAGCTCTACACGCTTCCCTATCTCTGTAACCGCCTCCAGCCTCTCATCGCTCCCTATCTCTGTAACCTCCTGCAGCCCCTACACCCCTCCCTATCTCTCTAACCTCCTCCAGCCCCTACACCTCCCCCAATCTCTGTAACCTCCTCCAGTCCCTACACGCCTCCCGATCTCTGTAAAATCCTCCAGCCTCTCACCCCACCATCTGTGTAACTACCTCCCCAGCTCTGTAACCCGCACCAGCCTCCCATCCCTCCCTATCTCTGTTTCCTCCTCCAGCCCCTACACCCCACCCTATCTCTGCAACCACCTCCAGCCCCTATACCCCTCCATATCTCTGTAACCTCCTCCAGCCCCTACACCTCTCCCTATCTCTGTAACCCCCTCCAGTCTCTCATCCCTCCCTATCTATGTAAACACCTACAGCCCCAACAGCTCTCCCTATCTCTGTAAAGTCCTCCAGCCCCTCCACACTTCCCTATTTCTGTAACTTCCTCCAGCCCCTACACCCCTCCCTATCTCTGTAACCTCCTCCAGCCCCTACAACACTCCCTATCACTGTAACTTCTTATCTCTGTAACCTCCTCCAGCGCCTACAACCCTCCATATTTCTGTAAATACCTCCCTATCTCTGTAACCCCCTCCAGATTCTCATCCCTCACTTTCTCTGTAACCTCATCCAGCCCATACACCCCTCCCTGTCTGTGTAACCTCCTCCAGCCCCTACACCCTTACCTTTCTCTGTAACCTCCTCCAGACCCTACACCCCTCCCTATCTCTGAAATCTCCTCCAGCCGCTACACCGCTTTCTATCTCTGTAACACCCTCCAGCCTCACATCACTCCCTATTTCTGTAACCTGCTCCAGCCCCTACACCTCTCCCTATCTCTGTAACCTCCCCAAGCCCCTACACCCCTCCCTATCTCTGTAAGCTCCTCCAGCCCCTACAGCCCTCCCTATCTCTTTAACCTCCTCCAGCCCCTGGAACCCTCACGATCTCTGTAACTTCCTACAGCCCCTACACCCCTACCTATCTCTGTAACCTCCTCCAGCCTCTACAGCCCTCCGTATTTCTGTAAATCCCTCCCTATCTCTGTAAGCCCCACCAGATTCTCATCCCTCCCTTTCTCTGTAACCTCCTCCAGCCCATACACCCCTCCCTGTATATGTAACCTCCTCCAGCCCCTACACCCTTCCCTTTCTCTGCAACCTCCACCAGCCCCTACACCCCTCCCTATCTCTGTAACCTCCTCCAGACCCTACACCCCTCCATAACTCTTGTTACCTCCTCCAGCTCCTACACCTTTTCCTACTCTGTTATCTCCTCCATCCCCTACACCCCTCCCGATCTCTGAAATCTCCTCCAGCCGCTACACCGCTTTCTATCTCTGTAACACCCTCCAGCCTCACATCACTCCCTATTTCTGTAACCTGCTCCAGCCCCTACACCTCTCCCTATCTCTGTAACCTCCTCCAGCCCCTACTCCACTCCCTCTCTCTATAACCTCCTCCAGCCCCTACACCCCTCCCTATCTCTGTAACCTCCTCCAGCCCCTCCAACTCTCCCTATCTCTGTAACCTCCTCCAGCCCCTACACCCTTCCCTATCTCTGTAACGTCCTCCAGCCCCTACACCCCTCCCTATCTCTGTAACCTCCTCCAGCCCCTAAAACCCTCCCTATCACTGTAACTTCTTATCTCTGTAAACTCCTCCAGCCCCTACAACCCTCCGTATTTCTGTAACTCCCTCCCTATCTCTGTAACCCCCTCCAGATTCTCATCCCTCCCTTTCTCTGTAACCTCCTCCAGCCCATACACACCTCCCTGTCTGTGTAACCTCCTCCAGCCCCTACACCCCTCCATAACTCTGTAAACTCCTCTAGCCCCTACACCCCGCCCTACCTCTGTAACCTCCTCCAGCCTCTACACCCCTCCCTCTCTCTGTAACCTCCTCCAGCCCCTACACCACTCCCTATCTCTGTAACCTCCTCTGGTTCCTACACCCCTCCCCATCTCTGTAACCTCCTCCAGCTCCTACACACCTCCTTATCTCTGTAACTCACTCTCTATCTCTGTAATTTCCTATCTCTGTAAACCCCTCCAGCAAACACACCCCTCCCTAACTCTGTAACCTCCTCCGGCTCCTACACCTCTCCCTATCTCTCTAAACTCCTCCAGCCTCTCACACCACCCTATCTCGGTAACCTCCTCCAGCCCCTACACCACTCCCTATCTCTGTAACCTCCACCAGCCCCTACAACCTTCCCTATCTCTGTAACCTCCTCCAGACCCTACACCCCTCCCTATCTCTGAAATCTCCTCCAGCCCCTACACCGCGTTCTATTTCTGTAACACCCTCCAGCCTCACATCACTCCCTATTTCTGTAACCTGCTCCAGCCCCTACACCTCTCCCTATCTCTGTAACCTCCTCCAGCCCCTACACGCCTCCCTATCTCTGTAAGCTCCTCCAGCCCCTACAGCCCTCCCTATCACTGCAACGTCTTATCTCTGTAACCTCCTCCAATACCTACAACCCTGCGTATTTCTGTAACTCCCTCCCTATCTCTGTAACCCCCTCCAGATTCACATCCCTCCCTTTCTCTGTAACCTCCTCCAGCCCATACAACCCTCCCTGTCTGTGTAACCTCCTCCAGCCCCTACACCCTTCCCTTTCTCTGTAACCTCGTCCAGCCCCTGCACCCCTCCATAACTCTGTAAACTCCTACAGCCCTACACCCCTCCCTATCTCTGTAACCTCCTCCAGCCTCTACACCCCTCCCTCTCTCTGTAACCTCCTCCAGACCCTACACCACTCCCTATCTCTCTAATCTCCTCTGGTTCCTACACCCCTCCCCATCTCTGTAACCTCCTCCAGCTCCTACACACCTCCTTATCTCTGTAACTCCCTCTCTATCTCTGTAATTTCCTATCTCTGTAACCCCCTCCAGCACACACACCCCTCCCTAACACTGTAACCTCCTCCGGCTCCTACACATCTCCCTATCTCTCTAAACTCCTCCAGCCCCTACACCCCTCCATATCTCTGTAACCTCCTGCAGCCCCACACCCCTCCCTATCTCTGTAACCTCCTACAGCCTCTATACCCCGCCCTATGTCTGTAACCTCCTCCGGCGCCTACATGCCTCCCTATCTCAGTAACTTCCTCCAGCCCCTACACCCTTCCCTGTCTCTGTAACCTCCTCCAGCCCCTACACCCCTCCCTATCTCTGTAACCTCCACCAGCACCTACTCCCCTCTCTATCTCTGTAACCCCCTCCAGCCTCTCATCCCTCCCTATCTCTGTAACCTCCTCCAGTCCCTACACCCCTCCCTATCCATGTAACCTCCTCCAGCCTCTAACCTCCCCATCTATGTAACACCTTCCCCATCTCTGTAACCTGCAACAGCCTCCCATCCCTCCCTATCTCTGTAAACTCCTCCAGCCTCTCATCACTCCGTATTTCTGTAACCTCCTCCAGCCCCAACACCTCTCCCTATTTCAGTAACCACCTCCAGCCCCTACACCTCTCCCTATCACTGTAACCTCCTCCTGCCCCTACACCTCTCCCTATTTCTGTAAACTCCTCCGGCCCCTACACCTCTCCCTATCTCTGTAACCTCCTCCATCCCCTACACCCCTCACTAACTCTGTAACAACCTCCAGCCCCTGCACCACTCCCTATCTCTGTAACCTCCTCTGGCTCCTACACGCCTGCCTATCTCTGAAACCTCCTCCGGCCCCTGCACCACTCCCTATCTCTGTAACCTCTTCTGGCTCTTACACCCCTCCCTATCTCTGTAACCTCCTCCAGCCCCTACACCCCTCCCTATCTCTGTAACATCCTCCAGCCCATACATCCCTCCCTATCTCTCTAACTTCCTATCTCAGTAACCTCCTCCAGCCCATACAACCCTCCCTATTTCTGTAAATGCCTCCCTATCTCTGTAACCCCCTCCATTTTCTCATCCCTACATATCCCTGTTACCTCTTCCAACCCCTACAGCCCTCCCTATCTCTGTAACCACCTCCAGCCCGTACACCCCTTCCTGTCTCTTTAAACTCCTCCAGCCCCTACACGCCTCCCTATCTCTGAAACCTCCTCATGCCTGTACACCCCTCCCTCTCTCAGTAACCTCCTCCAGCCCCTACACCCCTCCCTATCTCTGTAAGCGTCGCCAGCCCCTACACCACTCCCAGCTCTGTAACCTCCTCTGGGTCCTACACACGTCCTTTTCTCTGTAACTCCCTCTCTATCTCTGTAACTTCCAATCTCTGTAACCTCCTCCAACCTCTCACCCCTCCCTATCTCCGTAACCTGCTCCAGTCCCTACACAACTCCCTATCACTGTAACTCCATCCCTTTCTCTGTAACCCCCTCCAATCTCTCATCCCTCCCTATCTCTGTAACCTCATCGAGCCCATACACCCCTCCCTTTCAGTGTAAAACCCTCGATGCCCTACACCCTTCCCTACATCTGTAAACTCCTCCAGCCACTACACCCCTCCCAATCTCTGTAAGCTCCTCCAGCCCCTACAGCCCTTTCTTTCTCTGTAACCCCCTCCAGCCTCTCATCCATCCCTATCTCTGTAACCTCCTCCAGTCACTACAGCCCTCCCTATCTCTGTAACCTCCTCCAGCCTCTCAACCCCCCATCTCTGTAACTCCCTTCCTATCTCTGTAAACCGCACCAGCCTCCCATCCCACGCTATCTCTGTAACCTCCTCCAGCCTCTCATCGCTCCCTATTTCTGTAACCTCCTCCAGCCCCTACACCCCTCCTTATCTCTGTAACCTCCTCCTGCCACCACACCCCTCCCTATCTCACCTCCTCCAGCACCTGCACCCCTCCCTATCTCTGTAACCTCCTCCAGTCCCTACACCTCTCCCTATCTCTGTAACCTCCTCCAGCCCCTACACCGCTTTCTATCTCTGTAACCTCCTCCAGCCCCTACACCCTTCCCTATCTCTGTAACCTCCTCCAGCCGCTACACCACTCCCTATCTCTATAACCTCCTCCAGCCTCTCATCACTCCCTATTTCTGTAACCTCCTCCAGCCCCTACACCACTCCCTATCTCTATAACCTCCTCCAGCCCCTACACCACTCCCTATCTCTGTAACCTCCTCCAGCCCCTACACCCTTCCCTATCTCTGTAACTTCCTCCAGCCCCCACACCCACCCTATCTCTGTAACCTCCTCCAGCACCTACGACCCTCCCTATCACTGTAACTTCTTATCTCTGTATTCTCCTCCAGCCCCTACAACCCTCCGTATTTCTGTAACACCCTCCCTATCTCTATAACCCCCTCCAGATTCTCATCCCTCCCTTTCTCTGTAACCTCCTCCAGCCCATACACACCTCCCTGTCCGTGTAACCGCCTCCAGCCCCTACACCCTTCCCTTTCTCTGTAACCTCCTCTAGCCCCTACACCCCTCCCTATCTCTGTAACCTCCTCCAGCCCCTACACCCCTCCATAACTCTGTAACCTCCTCCAGCTCGTACACCATTTCCTACTCTGTAAACTCCTCCAGCCCCTACACCACTCCCCATCTCTGTAACCTCCTCCAGTCCCTACACCCCTCCATAACTCTGTAACTTCCTCCAGCTCCTACACCCCTTCCTACTCTGTAAACTCCTCCAGCTCCTACACGCCTCCCTATCTCTGAAACCTCCTCATGCCCGTACACCCCTCCCTATCTCAGTAACCTCCTCCAGCCTCTACACCTCTCCCAGCTCTGTAACCTCCTCTGGGTCCTACACCCCTCCCCATCTCTGTAACCTCCTCCAGCTCCTACGCGCGTCCTTTTCTCTGTAACTCCCTCTCTAGCTCTGTAACTTCCTATCTCTGTAACCTCCTCCAGCCTCTCACCCCTCCCTATCTCCGTAACCTGCTCCAGTCCCTACACAATGCCCTATCTCTGTAACTTCATTCCCTTTCTCTGTAACCCCCTCCAATCTCTCATCCCTCCCTATCTCTGTAACCTCATTGAGCCCATACACCCCTCCCTGTCTGTGTAACGTCCTCCATGCCCTACACCCTTCCCTACCTCTGTAACCTCCTCCAGCCACTACACCCCTCCCTATCTCTGTAAGCTCCTCCAGCACCTACAGCCCTCCCTATCTCTGTAACCTCCTCCAGGCCCTGGAACCCTCACTATCTCTGTAACCTGCTCCAGCCCCTACAGCTCTCCCTATCTCTGCAAACTCCTCCAGCCCCTACACACTTCCCTATCTCTGTAACTTCCTCCAGCCCCTACACCCCTCCCTATCTCTGTAACCTCCTCCAGCCCCTAAAACCCTCCCTATCACTGTAACTTCTTATCTCTGTAAGCTCCTCCAGCCCCTACAAGCCTCCATATTTCTGTAAATACCTCCCTATCTCTGTAACCCCCTCCAGATTCTCATCCCTCCCTTTCTCTGTAACCTCATCCAGCCCATACACCCCTCCCTGTCTATGTAACCTCCTCCAGCCCCTGCACCCTTCCCTTTCTCTGTAACATCCTCCAGCCCCTACACCCCTCCCTATCTCTGTAACCTCCTCCAGACCCTACACCCCTCCCTATCTCTGTAACCTCCTCCAGACCCTACACCCCTCCCTATCTCTGAAATCTCCTCCAGCCGCTACACCGCTTTCTATCTCTGTAACACCCTCCAGCCTCACATCACTCCCTATTTCTGTAACCTGCTCCAGCCCCTACACCTCTCCCTATCTCTGTAACCTCCTCCAGCCCCTACACCCCTCCCAATCTCTGTAACCTCCTCCAGCCCCTACACCCCTCCCAATCTCTGTAAGCTCCTCCAGCCCCTCCAGCCCTCCCTATCTCTTTAACCTCCTCCAGCCCCTGGAACCCTCACTATCTCTGTAACCTCCTCCAGCCCCTACACCCCTCCCTATCTCTGTAACCTCCTCCAGCCCCTACAACCCTCCGTATTTCTGTAAATCCCTCCCTATCTCTGTAACCCCCACCAGATTCTCATCCCTCCCTTTCTCTGTAACCTCCTCCAGCCCATACACCCCTCCCTGTCTGTGTAACCTCATCCAGCCCCTACACCCCTCCCTATCTCTGTAACCTCCACCAGCACCTACACCCCTCTCTATCTCTGTAACCCGCTCCAGCCTCTCATCCCTCCCTATCTCTGTAACCTCCTCCAGTCCCTACACCCCTCCCTATCCATGTAACCTCCTCCAGCCTCTAACCTCCCCATCTCTGTAACACCCTCCCTATCTCTGTAACCTGCAACAGCCTCCCATCCCTCCATATCTCTGTAAACTCCTCCAGCCTCTCATCACTCCCTATTTCTGTAACCTCCTCCAGCCCCTACACCTCTCCCTATTTCAGTAACCTCCTCCAGCCTCTACACCTCTCCCTATCACTGTAACCTCCTCCAGCCCCTACACCTCTCCCTATCTCTGTAACCTCCTCCATCCCCTACACCCCTCACTTTCTCTGTAACAACCTCCAGCCCCTGCACCACTCCCTATCTCTGTAACCTCCTCTGGCTCCTACACGCCTGCCTATCTCTGTAACCTCCTCCGGCCCCTGCACCACTCCCTATCTCTGTAACCTCTTCTGGCTCTTACACCCCTCCCTATCTCTCCAACCTCCTCCAGCCCCCACAATCCTCACTATCTCTGTAACCTCCTACAGCCTCTGCACCCCTTCCTACTCTGTAACTTCCTCCAGCCCCTACAACATTCCCTATCTCTGTAACTCCCTCCCTATCTCTGTTACCCCCCACCATCCTCTCATCCCTCCCTATCTCTGTAAACTCCTCCAGTCCCTACGCTTCTCGCTATCCTTGTAAACTCCTCCAACCCCTACACCCCTCCCTATCTCTGTAACCTCCTCCAACCTCTCAACCCCCATCTCTGTAACTACCGCCCCATTTCTGTACCTTGCACCAGACTCCCATCCCTCCCTATATCTGTAACCGCCTCCAGCACCTACACCTCTCCCTTGCTGTGTAACCTCCTCCAGCTCTACACGCTTCCCTATCTCTGTAACCGCCGCCAGCCTCCCATCGCTCCCTATCCCTGTAACTCCTCCAGCCCCTACACCCCTCCCTATCTCTCTAACCTCCTCCAGCCCCTACACGTCCCCCAATCTCTGTAACCTCCTCCAGTCCCTGCACACCTCCCGATCCATGTAAACTCCTCCAGCCTCTCACCCCACCATCTGTGTAACTACCTCCCCAGCTCTGTAACCCGCACCAGCCTCCCATCCCTCCCTATCTCTGTTTCCTCCTCCAGCCCCTACACCCCACCCCATCTCTGCAACCTCCTCCAGCCCCTATACCCCTCCATATCTCTGTAACCTCCTCCAGCCCCTACACCTCTCCCTCTCTGTAACCCCCTCCAGTCTCTCATCCCTCATTATCTCTGTAAACACCTACAGCCCCTACACCCCTCACTATCTCTGTAACCTCCACCAGCCCCTACACCCCTCCCTTTCTCTGTAACCCCCTCCAGCCCCTACACCACTCCCTATCTCTGTAAACTCCTCCACCCGCAACACCCCTACCAATCTCTGTAACCACCTCCAGCCCCTGCATTCCTCACTATCTCTGTAACCTCCACCAGTCCCTACACCTCTCCCCATCTCTGTAACCTCCTCCAGCCCCTACACCCCTCCCTATCTCTGTAACCTCCTCCAGCTCCTACAACCCTTCCTACTCTGTAACATCCTCCAGCCCCTACACACTTCCCTATCTCTGTAACTTCCTCCAGCCCCTACACCCCTCCATATCTCTGTAACCTCCTCCAGCCCCTAAAACCCTCCCTATCACTGTAACTTCTTATCTCTGTAAGCTCCTCCAGCCCCTACAAGCCTCCATATTTCTGTAAATACCTCCCTATCTCTGTAACCCCCTCCAGATTCTCATCCCTCCCTTTCTCTGTAACCTCATCCAGCCCATACACCCCTCCCTGTCTATGTAACCTCCTCCAGCCCCTGCACCCTTCCCTTTCTCTGTAACATCCTCCAGCCCCTACACCCCTCCCTATCTCTGTAACCTCCTCCAGACCCTACACCCCTCCCTATCTCTGAAATCTCCTCCAGCCGCTACACCGCTTTCTATCTCTGTAACACCCTCCAGCCTCACATCACTCCCTATTTCTGTAACCTGCTCCAGCCCCTACACCTCTCCCTATCTCTGTAACCTCCCCAAGCCCCTACACCCCTCCCTATCTCTGTAAGCTCCTCCAGCCCCTACAGCCCTCCCTATCTCTTTAACCTCCTCCAGCCCCTGGAACCCTCACGATCTCTGTAACTTCCTACAGCCCCTACACCCCTACCTATCTCTGTAACCTCCTCCAGCCTCTACAGCCCTCCGTATTTCTGTAAATCCCTCCCTATCTCTGTAAGCCCCACCAGATTCTCATCCCTCCCTTTCTCTGTAACCTCCTCCAGCCCATACACCCCTCCCTGTATATGTAACCTCCTCCAGCCCCTACACCCTTCCCTTTCTCTGTAACCTCCACCAGCCCCTACACCCCTCCCTATCTCTGTAACCTCCTCCAGACCCTACACCCCTCCATAACTCTTGTTACCTCCTCCAGCTCCTACACCTTTTCCTACTCTGTTATCTCCTCCATCCCCTACACCCCTCCCGATCTCTGAAATCTCCTCCAGCCGCTACACCGCTTTCTATCTCTGTAACACCCTCCAGCCTCACATCACTCCCTATTTCTGTAACCTGCTCCAGCCCCTACACCTCTCCCTATCTCTGTAACCTCCTCCAGCCCCTACTCCACTCCCTCTCTCTATAACCTCCTCCAGCCCCTACACCCCTCCCTATCTCTGTAACCTCCTCCAGCCCCTCCAACTCTCCCTATCTCTGTAACCTCCTCCAGCCCCTACACCCTTCCCTATCTCTGTAACGTCCTCCAGCCCCTACACCCCTCCCTATCTCTGTAACCTCCTCCAGCCCCTAAAACCCTCCCTATCACTGTAACTTCTTATCTCTGTAAACTCCTCCAGCCCCTACAACCCTCCGTATTTCTGTAACTCCCTCCCTATCTCTGTAACCCCCTCCAGATTCTCATCCCTCCCTTTCTCTGTAACCTCCTCCAGCCCATACACACCTCCCTGTCTGTGTAACCTCCTCCAGCCCCTACACCCCTCCATAACTCTGTAAACTCCTCTAGCCCCTACACCCCGCCCTACCTCTGTAACCTCCTCCAGCCTCTACACCCCTCCCTCTCTCTGTAACCTCCTCCAGCCCCTACACCACTCCCTATCTCTGTAACCTCCTCTGGTTCCTACACCCCTCCCCATCTCTGTAACCTCCTCCAGCTCCTACACACCTCCTTATCTCTGTAACTCACTCTCTATCTCTGTAATTTCCTATCTCTGTAAACCCCTCCAGCAAACACACCCCTCCCTAACTCTGTAACCTCCTCCGGCTCCTACACCTCTCCCTATCTCTCTAAACTCCTCCAGCCTCTCACACCACCCTATCTCGGTAACCTCCTCCAGCCCCTACACCACTCCCTATCTCTGTAACCTCCACCAGCCCCTACAACCTTCCCTATCTCTGTAACCTCCTCCAGACCCTACACCCCTCCCTATCTCTGAAATCTCCTCCAGCCCCTACACCGCGTTCTATTTCTGTAACACCCTCCAGCCTCACATCACTCCCTATTTCTGTAACCTGCTCCAGCCCCTACACCTCTCCCTATCTCTGTAACCTCCTCCAGCCCCTACACGCCTCCCTATCTCTGTAAGCTCCTCCAGCCCCTACAGCCCTCCCTATCACTGCAACGTCTTATCTCTGTAACCTCCTCCAATACCTACAACCCTGCGTATTTCTGTAACTCCCTCCCTATCTCTGTAACCCCCTCCAGATTCACATCCCTCCCTTTCTCTGTAACCTCCTCCAGCCCATACAACCCTCCCTGTCTGTGTAACCTCCTCCAGCCCCTACACCCTTCCCTTTCTCTGTAACCTCGTCCAGCCCCTGCACCCCTCCATAACTCTGTAAACTCCTACAGCCCTACACCCCTCCCTATCTCTGTAACCTCCTCCAGCCTCTACACCCCTCCCTCTCTCTGTAACCTCCTCCAGACCCTACACCACTCCCTATCTCTCTAATCTCCTCTGGTTCCTACACCCCTCCCCATCTCTGTAACCTCCTCCAGCTCCTACACACCTCCTTATCTCTGTAACTCCCTCTCTATCTCTGTAATTTCCTATCTCTGTAACCCCCTCCAGCACACACACCCCTCCCTAACACTGTAACCTCCTCCGGCTCCTACACATCTCCCTATCTCTCTAAACTCCTCCAGCCCCTACACCCCTCCATATCTCTGTAACCTCCTGCAGCCCCACACCCCTCCCTATCTCTGTAACCTCCTACAGCCTCTATACCCCGCCCTATGTCTGTAACCTCCTCCGGCGCCTACATGCCTCCCTATCTCAGTAACTTCCTCCAGCCCCTACACCCTTCCCTGTCTCTGTAACCTCCTCCAGCCCCTACACCCCTCCCTATCTCTGTAACCTCCACCAGCACCTACTCCCCTCTCTATCTCTGTAACCCCCTCCAGCCTCTCATCCCTCCCTATCTCTGTAACCTCCTCCAGTCCCTACACCCCTCCCTATCCATGTAACCTCCTCCAGCCTCTAACCTCCCCATCTATGTAACACCTTCCCCATCTCTGTAACCTGCAACAGCCTCCCATCCCTCCCTATCTCTGTAAACTCCTCCAGCCTCTCATCACTCCGTATTTCTGTAACCTCCTCCAGCCCCAACACCTCTCCCTATTTCAGTAACCACCTCCAGCCCCTACACCTCTCCCTATCACTGTAACCTCCTCCTGCCCCTACACCTCTCCCTATTTCTGTAAACTCCTCCGGCCCCTACACCTCTCCCTATCTCTGTAACCTCCTCCATCCCCTACACCCCTCACTAACTCTGTAACAACCTCCAGCCCCTGCACCACTCCCTATCTCTGTAACCTCCTCTGGCTCCTACACGCCTGCCTATCTCTGAAACCTCCTCCGGCCCCTGCACCACTCCCTATCTCTGTAACCTCTTCTGGCTCTTACACCCCTCCCTATCTCTGTAACCTCCTCCAGCCCCTACACCCCTCCCTATCTCTGTAACATCCTCCAGCCCATACATCCCTCCCTATCTCTCTAACTTCCTATCTCAGTAACCTCCTCCAGCCCATACAACCCTCCCTATTTCTGTAAATGCCTCCCTATCTCTGTAACCCCCTCCATTTTCTCATCCCTACATATCCCTGTTACCTCTTCCAACCCCTACAGCCCTCCCTATCTCTGTAACCACCTCCAGCCCGTACACCCCTTCCTGTCTCTTTAAACTCCTCCAGCCCCTACACGCCTCCCTATCTCTGAAACCTCCTCATGCCTGTACACCCCTCCCTCTCTCAGTAACCTCCTCCAGCCCCTACACCCCTCCCTATCTCTGTAAGCGTCGCCAGCCCCTACACCACTCCCAGCTCTGTAACCTCCTCTGGGTCCTACACACGTCCTTTTCTCTGTAACTCCCTCTCTATCTCTGTAACTTCCAATCTCTGTAACCTCCTCCAACCTCTCACCCCTCCCTATCTCCGTAACCTGCTCCAGTCCCTACACAACTCCCTATCACTGTAACTCCATCCCTTTCTCTGTAACCCCCTCCAATCTCTCATCCCTCCCTATCTCTGTAACCTCATCGAGCCCATACACCCCTCCCTTTCAGTGTAAAACCCTCGATGCCCTACACCCTTCCCTACATCTGTAAACTCCTCCAGCCACTACACCCCTCCCAATCTCTGTAAGCTCCTCCAGCCCCTACAGCCCTTTCTTTCTCTGTAACCCCCTCCAGCCTCTCATCCATCCCTATCTCTGTAACCTCCTCCAGTCACTACAGCCCTCCCTATCTCTGTAACCTCCTCCAGCCTCTCAACCCCCCATCTCTGTAACTCCCTTCCTATCTCTGTAAACCGCACCAGCCTCCCATCCCACGCTATCTCTGTAACCTCCTCCAGCCTCTCATCGCTCCCTATTTCTGTAACCTCCTCCAGCCCCTACACCCCTCCTTATCTCTGTAACCTCCTCCTGCCACCACACCCCTCCCTATCTCACCTCCTCCAGCACCTGCACCCCTCCCTATCTCTGTAACCTCCTCCAGTCCCTACACCTCTCCCTATCTCTGTAACCTCCTCCAGCCCCTACACCGCTTTCTATCTCTGTAACCTCCTCCAGCCCCTACACCCTTCCCTATCTCTGTAACCTCCTCCAGCCGCTACACCACTCCCTATCTCTATAACCTCCTCCAGCCTCTCATCACTCCCTATTTCTGTAACCTCCTCCAGCCCCTACACCACTCCCTATCTCTATAACCTCCTCCAGCCCCTACACCACTCCCTATCTCTGTAACCTCCTCCAGCCCCTACACCCTTCCCTATCTCTGTAACTTCCTCCAGCCCCCACACCCACCCTATCTCTGTAACCTCCTCCAGCACCTACGACCCTCCCTATCACTGTAACTTCTTATCTCTGTATTCTCCTCCAGCCCCTACAACCCTCCGTATTTCTGTAACACCCTCCCTATCTCTATAACCCCCTCCAGATTCTCATCCCTCCCTTTCTCTGTAACCTCCTCCAGCCCATACACACCTCCCTGTCCGTGTAACCGCCTCCAGCCCCTACACCCTTCCCTTTCTCTGTAACCTCCTCTAGCCCCTACACCCCTCCCTATCTCTGTAACCTCCTCCAGCCCCTACACCCCTCCATAACTCTGTAACCTCCTCCAGCTCGTACACCATTTCCTACTCTGTAAACTCCTCCAGCCCCTACACCACTCCCCATCTCTGTAACCTCCTCCAGTCCCTACACCCCTCCATAACTCTGTAACTTCCTCCAGCTCCTACACCCCTTCCTACTCTGTAAACTCCTCCAGCTCCTACACGCCTCCCTATCTCTGAAACCTCCTCATGCCCGTACACCCCTCCCTATCTCAGTAACCTCCTCCAGCCTCTACACCTCTCCCAGCTCTGTAACCTCCTCTGGGTCCTACACCCCTCCCCATCTCTGTAACCTCCTCCAGCTCCTACGCGCGTCCTTTTCTCTGTAACTCCCTCTCTAGCTCTGTAACTTCCTATCTCTGTAACCTCCTCCAGCCTCTCACCCCTCCCTATCTCCGTAACCTGCTCCAGTCCCTACACAATGCCCTATCTCTGTAACTTCATTCCCTTTCTCTGTAACCCCCTCCAATCTCTCATCCCTCCCTATCTCTGTAACCTCATTGAGCCCATACACCCCTCCCTGTCTGTGTAACGTCCTCCATGCCCTACACCCTTCCCTACCTCTGTAACCTCCTCCAGCCACTACACCCCTCCCTATCTCTGTAAGCTCCTCCAGCACCTACAGCCCTCCCTATCTCTGTAACCTCCTCCAGGCCCTGGAACCCTCACTATCTCTGTAACCTGCTCCAGCCCCTACAGCTCTCCCTATCTCTGCAAACTCCTCCAGCCCCTACACACTTCCCTATCTCTGTAACTTCCTCCAGCCCCTACACCCCTCCCTATCTCTGTAACCTCCTCCAGCCCCTAAAACCCTCCCTATCACTGTAACTTCTTATCTCTGTAAGCTCCTCCAGCCCCTACAAGCCTCCATATTTCTGTAAATACCTCCCTATCTCTGTAACCCCCTCCAGATTCTCATCCCTCCCTTTCTCTGTAACCTCATCCAGCCCATACACCCCTCCCTGTCTATGTAACCTCCTCCAGCCCCTGCACCCTTCCCTTTCTCTGTAACATCCTCCAGCCCCTACACCCCTCCCTATCTCTGTAACCTCCTCCAGACCCTACACCCCTCCCTATCTCTGTAACCTCCTCCAGACCCTACACCCCTCCCTATCTCTGAAATCTCCTCCAGCCGCTACACCGCTTTCTATCTCTGTAACACCCTCCAGCCTCACATCACTCCCTATTTCTGTAACCTGCTCCAGCCCCTACACCTCTCCCTATCTCTGTAACCTCCTCCAGCCCCTACACCCCTCCCAATCTCTGTAACCTCCTCCAGCCCCTACACCCCTCCCAATCTCTGTAAGCTCCTCCAGCCCCTCCAGCCCTCCCTATCTCTTTAACCTCCTCCAGCCCCTGGAACCCTCACTATCTCTGTAACCTCCTCCAGCCCCTACACCCCTCCCTGTCTATGTAACCTCCTCCAGCCCCTACACCCTTCCCTTTCTCTGTAACCTCCTCCAGCCCCTGCACCCTTCCCTTTCTCTGTAACATCCTCCAGCCCCTACACCCCTCCCTATCTCTGTAACCTCCTCCAGACCCTACACCCCTCCCTATCTCTTTAACCTCCTCCAGACCCTACACCCCTCCCTATCTCTGAAATCTCCTCCAGCCGCTACACCGCTTTCTATCTCTGTAACACCCTCCAGCCTCACATCACTCCCTATCTCTGTAACCTCCTCCAGCCCCTACACCCCTCCCAATCTCTGTAAGCTCCTCCAGCCCCTCCAGCCCTCCCTATCTCTTTAACCTCCTCCAGCCCCTGGAACCCTCACTATCTCTGTAACCTCCTCCAGCCCCTACACCCCTCCCTATCTCTGTAACCTCCTCCAGCCCCTACAACCCTCCGTATTTCTGTAAATCCCTCCCTATCTCTGTAACCCCCACCAGATTCTCATCCCTCCCTTTCTCTGTAACCTCCTCCAGCCCATACACCCCTCCCTGTCTGTGTAACCTCATCCAGCCCCTACACCCCTCCCTATCTCTGTAACCTCCACCAGCACCTACACCCCTCTCTATCTCTGTAACCCGCTCCAGCCTCTCATCCCTCCCTATCTCTGTAACCTCCTCCAGTCCCTACACCCCTCCCTATCCATGTAACCTCCTCCAGCCTCTAACCTCCCCATCTCTGTAACACCCTCCCTATCTCTGTAACCTGCAACAGCCTCCCATCCCTCCATATCTCTGTAAACTCCTCCAGCCTCTCATCACTCCCTATTTCTGTAACCTCCTCCAGCCCCTACACCTCTCCCTATTTCAGTAACCTCCTCCAGCCTCTACACCTCTCCCTATCACTGTAACCTCCTCCAGCCCCTACACCTCTCCCTATCTCTGTAACCTCCTCCATCCCCTACACCCCTCACTTTCTCTGTAACAACCTCCAGCCCCTGCACCACTCCCTATCTCTGTAACCTCCTCTGGCTCCTACACGCCTGCCTATCTCTGTAACCTCCTCCGGCCCCTGCACCACTCCCTATCTCTGTAACCTCTTCTGGCTCTTACACCCCTCCCTATCTCTCCAACCTCCTCCAGCCCCCACAATCCTCACTATCTCTGTAACCTCCTACAGCCTCTGCACCCCTTCCTACTCTGTAACTTCCTCCAGCCCCTACAACATTCCCTATCTCTGTAACTCCCTCCCTATCTCTGTTACCCCCACCATCCTCTCATCCCTCCCTATCTCTGTAAACTCCTCCAGTCCCTACGCTTCTCGCTATCCTTGTAAACTCCTCCAACCCCTACACCCCTCCCTATCTCTGTAACCTCCTCCAACCTCTCAACCCCCATCTCTGTAACTACCGCCCCATTTCTGTACCTTGCACCAGACTCCCATCCCTCCCTATATCTGTAACCGCCTCCAGCACCTACACCTCTCCCTTGCTGTGTAACCTCCTCCAGCTCTACACGCTTCCCTATCTCTGTAACCGCCGCCAGCCTCCCATCGCTCCCTATCCCTGTAACTCCTCCAGCCCCTACACCCCTCCCTATCTCTCTAACCTCCTCCAGCCCCTACACGTCCCCCAATCTCTGTAACCTCCTCCAGTCCCTGCACACCTCCCGATCCATGTAAACTCCTCCAGCCTCTCACCCCACCATCTGTGTAACTACCTCCCCAGCTCTGTAACCCGCACCAGCCTCCCATCCCTCCCTATCTCTGTTTCCTCCTCCAGCCCCTACACCCCACCCCATCTCTGCAACCTCCTCCAGCCCCTATACCCCTCCATATCTCTGTAACCTCCTCCAGCCCCTACACCTCTCCCTCTCTGTAACCCCCTCCAGTCTCTCATCCCTCATTATCTCTGTAAACACCTACAGCCCCTACACCCCTCACTATCTCTGTAACCTCCACCAGCCCCTACACCCCTCCCTTTCTCTGTAACCCCCTCCAGCCCCTACACCACTCCCTATCTCTGTAAACTCCTCCACCCGCAACACCCCTACCAATCTCTGTAACCACCTCCAGCCCCTGCATTCCTCACTATCTCTGTAACCTCCACCAGTCCCTACACCTCTCCCCATCTCTGTAACCTCCTCCAGCCCCTACACCCCTCCCTATCTCTGTAACCTCCTCCAGCTCCTACAACCCTTCCTACTCTGTAACATCCTCCAGCCCCTACACACTTCCCTATCTCTGTAACTTCCTCCAGCCCCTACACCCCTCCATATCTCTGTAACCTCCTCCAGCCCCTAAAACCCTCCCTATCACTGTAACTTCTTATCTCTGTAAGCTCCTCCAGCCCCTACAAGCCTCCATATTTCTGTAAATACCTCCCTATCTCTGTAACCCCCTCCAGATTCTCATCCCTCCCTTTCTCTGTAACCTCATCCAGCCCATACACCCCTCCCTGTCTATGTAACCTCCTCCAGCCCCTGCACCCTTCCCTTTCTCTGTAACATCCTCCAGCCCCTACACCCCTCCCTATCTCTGTAACCTCCTCCAGACCCTACACCCCTCCCTATCTCTGAAATCTCCTCCAGCCGCTACACCGCTTTCTATCTCTGTAACACCCTCCAGCCTCACATCACTCCCTATTTCTGTAACCTGCTCCAGCCCCTACACCTCTCCCTATCTCTGTAACCTCCCCAAGCCCCTACACCCCTCCCTATCTCTGTAAGCTCCTCCAGCCCCTACAGCCCTCCCTATCTCTTTAACCTCCTCCAGCCCCTGGAACCCTCACGATCTCTGTAACTTCCTACAGCCCCTACACCCCTACCTATCTCTGTAACCTCCTCCAGCCTCTACAGCCCTCCGTATTTCTGTAAATCCCTCCCTATCTCTGTAAGCCCCACCAGATTCTCATCCCTCCCTTTCTCTGTAACCTCCTCCAGCCCATACACCCCTCCCTGTATATGTAACCTCCTCCAGCCCCTACACCCTTCCCTTTCTCTGCAACCTCCACCAGCCCCTACACCCCTCCCTATCTCTGTAACCTCCTCCAGACCCTACACCCCTCCATAACTCTTGTTACCTCCTCCAGCTCCTACACCTTTTCCTACTCTGTTATCTCCTCCATCCCCTACACCCCTCCCGATCTCTGAAATCTCCTCCAGCCGCTACACCGCTTTCTATCTCTGTAACACCCTCCAGCCTCACATCACTCCCTATTTCTGTAACCTGCTCCAGCCCCTACACCTCTCCCTATCTCTGTAACCTCCTCCAGCCCCTACTCCACTCCCTCTCTCTATAACCTCCTCCAGCCCCTACACCCCTCCCTATCTCTGTAACCTCCTCCAGCCCCTCCAACTCTCCCTATCTCTGTAACCTCCTCCAGCCCCTACACCCTTCCCTATCTCTGTAACGTCCTCCAGCCCCTACACCCCTCCCTATCTCTGTAACCTCCTCCAGCCCCTAAAACCCTCCCTATCACTGTAACTTCTTATCTCTGTAAACTCCTCCAGCCCCTACAACCCTCCGTATTTCTGTAACTCCCTCCCTATCTCTGTAACCCCCTCCAGATTCTCATCCCTCCCTTTCTCTGTAACCTCCTCCAGCCCATACACACCTCCCTGTCTGTGTAACCTCCTCCAGCCCCTACACCCCTCCATAACTCTGTAAACTCCTCTAGCCCCTACACCCCGCCCTACCTCTGTAACCTCCTCCAGCCTCTACACCCCTCCCTCTCTCTGTAACCTCCTCCAGCCCCTACACCACTCCCTATCTCTGTAACCTCCTCTGGTTCCTACACCCCTCCCCATCTCTGTAACCTCCTCCAGCTCCTACACACCTCCTTATCTCTGTAACTCACTCTCTATCTCTGTAATTTCCTATCTCTGTAAACCCCTCCAGCAAACACACCCCTCCCTAACTCTGTAACCTCCTCCGGCTCCTACACCTCTCCCTATCTCTCTAAACTCCTCCAGCCTCTCACACCACCCTATCTCGGTAACCTCCTCCAGCCCCTACACCACTCCCTATCTCTGTAACCTCCACCAGCCCCTACAACCTTCCCTATCTCTGTAACCTCCTCCAGACCCTACACCCCTCCCTATCTCTGAAATCTCCTCCAGCCCCTACACCGCGTTCTATTTCTGTAACACCCTCCAGCCTCACATCACTCCCTATTTCTGTAACCTGCTCCAGCCCCTACACCTCTCCCTATCTCTGTAACCTCCTCCAGCCCCTACACGCCTCCCTATCTCTGTAAGCTCCTCCAGCCCCTACAGCCCTCCCTATCACTGCAACGTCTTATCTCTGTAACCTCCTCCAATACCTACAACCCTGCGTATTTCTGTAACTCCCTCCCTATCTCTGTAACCCCCTCCAGATTCACATCCCTCCCTTTCTCTGTAACCTCCTCCAGCCCATACAACCCTCCCTGTCTGTGTAACCTCCTCCAGCCCCTACACCCTTCCCTTTCTCTGTAACCTCGTCCAGCCCCTGCACCCCTCCATAACTCTGTAAACTCCTACAGCCCTACACCCCTCCCTATCTCTGTAACCTCCTCCAGCCTCTACACCCCTCCCTCTCTCTGTAACCTCCTCCAGACCCTACACCACTCCCTATCTCTCTAATCTCCTCTGGTTCCTACACCCCTCCCCATCTCTGTAACCTCCTCCAGCTCCTACACACCTCCTTATCTCTGTAACTCCCTCTCTATCTCTGTAATTTCCTATCTCTGTAACCCCCTCCAGCACACACACCCCTCCCTAACACTGTAACCTCCTCCGGCTCCTACACATCTCCCTATCTCTCTAAACTCCTCCAGCCCCTACACCCCTCCATATCTCTGTAACCTCCTGCAGCCCCACACCCCTCCCTATCTCTGTAACCTCCTACAGCCTCTATACCCCGCCCTATGTCTGTAACCTCCTCCGGCGCCTACATGCCTCCCTATCTCAGTAACTTCCTCCAGCCCCTACACCCTTCCCTGTCTCTGTAACCTCCTCCAGCCCCTACACCCCTCCCTATCTCTGTAACCTCCACCAGCACCTACTCCCCTCTCTATCTCTGTAACCCCCTCCAGCCTCTCATCCCTCCCTATCTCTGTAACCTCCTCCAGTCCCTACACCCCTCCCTATCCATGTAACCTCCTCCAGCCTCTAACCTCCCCATCTATGTAACACCTTCCCCATCTCTGTAACCTGCAACAGCCTCCCATCCCTCCCTATCTCTGTAAACTCCTCCAGCCTCTCATCACTCCGTATTTCTGTAACCTCCTCCAGCCCCAACACCTCTCCCTATTTCAGTAACCACCTCCAGCCCCTACACCTCTCCCTATCACTGTAACCTCCTCCTGCCCCTACACCTCTCCCTATTTCTGTAAACTCCTCCGGCCCCTACACCTCTCCCTATCTCTGTAACCTCCTCCATCCCCTACACCCCTCACTAACTCTGTAACAACCTCCAGCCCCTGCACCACTCCCTATCTCTGTAACCTCCTCTGGCTCCTACACGCCTGCCTATCTCTGAAACCTCCTCCGGCCCCTGCACCACTCCCTATCTCTGTAACCTCTTCTGGCTCTTACACCCCTCCCTATCTCTGTAACCTCCTCCAGCCCCTACACCCCTCCCTATCTCTGTAACATCCTCCAGCCCATACATCCCTCCCTATCTCTCTAACTTCCTATCTCAGTAACCTCCTCCAGCCCATACAACCCTCCCTATTTCTGTAAATGCCTCCCTATCTCTGTAACCCCCTCCATTTTCTCATCCCTACATATCCCTGTTACCTCTTCCAACCCCTACAGCCCTCCCTATCTCTGTAACCACCTCCAGCCCGTACACCCCTTCCTGTCTCTTTAAACTCCTCCAGCCCCTACACGCCTCCCTATCTCTGAAACCTCCTCATGCCTGTACACCCCTCCCTATCTCAGTAACCTCCTCCAGCCCCTACACCCCTCCCTATCTCTGTAAGCGTCGCCAGCCCCTACACCACTCCCAGCTCTGTAACCTCCTCTGGGTCCTACACACGTCCTTTTCTCTGTAACTCCCTCTCTATCTCTGTAACTTCCAATCTCTGTAACCTCCTCCAACCTCTCACCCCTCCCTATCTCCGTAACCTGCTCCAGTCCCTACACAACTCCCTATCACTGTAACTCCATCCCTTTCTCTGTAACCCCCTCCAATCTCTCATCCCTCCCTATCTCTGTAACCTCATCGAGCCCATACACCCCTCCCTTTCAGTGTAAAACCCTCGATGCCCTACACCCTTCCCTACATCTGTAAACTCCTCCAGCCACTACACCCCTCCCAATCTCTGTAAGCTCCTCCAGCCCCTACAGCCCTTTCTTTCTCTGTAACCCCCTCCAGCCTCTCATCCATCCCTATCTCTGTAACCTCCTCCAGTCACTACAGCCCTCCCTATCTCTGTAACCTCCTCCAGCCTCTCAACCCCCCATCTCTGTAACTCCCTTCCTATCTCTGTAAACCGCACCAGCCTCCCATCCCACGCTATCTCTGTAACCTCCTCCAGCCTCTCATCGCTCCCTATTTCTGTAACCTCCTCCAGCCCCTACACCCCTCCTTATCTCTGTAACCTCCTCCTGCCACCACACCCCTCCCTATCTCACCTCCTCCAGCACCTGCACCCCTCCCTATCTCTGTAACCTCCTCCAGTCCCTACACCTCTCCCTATCTCTGTAACCTCCTCCAGCCCCTACACCGCTTTCTATCTCTGTAACCTCCTCCAGCCCCTACACCCTTCCCTATCTCTGTAACCTCCTCCAGCCGCTACACCACTCCCTATCTCTATAACCTCCTCCAGCCTCTCATCACTCCCTATTTCTGTAACCTCCTCCAGCCCCTACACCACTCCCTATCTCTATAACCTCCTCCAGCCCCTACACCACTCCCTATCTCTGTAACCTCCTCCAGCCCCTACACCCTTCCCTATCTCTGTAACTTCCTCCAGCCCCCACACCCACCCTATCTCTGTAACCTCCTCCAGCACCTACGACCCTCCCTATCACTGTAACTTCTTATCTCTGTATTCTCCGCCAGCCCCTACAACCCTCCGTATTTCTGTAACACCCTCCCTATCTCTATAACCCCCTCCAGATTCTCATCCCTCCCTTTCTCTGTAACCTCCTCCAGCCCATACACACCTCCCTGTCCGTGTAACCGCCTCCAGCCCCTACACCCTTCCCTTTCTCTGTAACCTCCTCTAGCCCCTACACCCCTCCCTATCTCTGTAACCTCCTCCAGCCCCTACACCCCTCCATAACTCTGTAACCTCCTCCAGCTCGTACACCATTTCCTACTCTGTAAACTCCTCCAGCCCCTACACCACTCCCCATCTCTGTAACCTCCTCCAGTCCCTACACCCCTCCATAACTCTGTAACTTCCTCCAGCTCCTACACCCCTTCCTACTCTGTAAACTCCTCCAGCTCCTACACGCCTCCCTATCTCTGAAACCTCCTCATGCCCGTACACCCCTCCCTATCTCAGTAACCTCCTCCAGCCTCTACACCTCTCCCAGCTCTGTAACCTCCTCTGGGTCCTACACCCCTCCCCATCTCTGTAACCTCCTCCAGCTCCTACGCGCGTCCTTTTCTCTGTAACTCCCTCTCTAGCTCTGTAACTTCCTATCTCTGTAACCTCCTCCAGCCTCTCACCCCTCCCTATCTCCGTAACCTGCTCCAGTCCCTACACAATGCCCTATCTCTGTAACTTCATTCCCTTTCTCTGTAACCCCCTCCAATCTCTCATCCCTCCCTATCTCTGTAACCTCATTGAGCCCATACACCCCTCCCTGTCTGTGTAACGTCCTCCATGCCCTACACCCTTCCCTACCTCTGTAACCTCCTCCAGCCACTACACCCCTCCCTATCTCTGTAAGCTCCTCCAGCACCTACAGCCCTCCCTATCTCTGTAACCTCCTCCAGGCCCTGGAACCCTCACTATCTCTGTAACCTGCTCCAGCCCCTACAGCTCTCCCTATCTCTGCAAACTCCTCCAGCCCCTACACACTTCCCTATCTCTGTAACTTCCTCCAGCCCCTACACCCCTCCCTATCTCTGTAACCTCCTCCAGCCCCTAAAACCCTCCCTATCACTGTAACTTCTTATCTCTGTAAGCTCCTCCAGCCCCTACAAGCCTCCATATTTCTGTAAATACCTCCCTATCTCTGTAACCCCCTCCAGATTCTCATCCCTCCCTTTCTCTGTAACCTCATCCAGCCCATACACCCCTCCCTGTCTATGTAACCTCCTCCAGCCCCTGCACCCTTCCCTTTCTCTGTAACATCCTCCAGCCCCTACACCCCTCCCTATCTCTGTAACCTCCTCCAGACCCTACACCCCTCCCTATCTCTGTAACCTCCTCCAGACCCTACACCCCTCCCTATCTCTGAAATCTCCTCCAGCCGCTACACCGCTTTCTATCTCTGTAACACCCTCCAGCCTCACATCACTCCCTATTTCTGTAACCTGCTCCAGCCCCTACACCTCTCCCTATCTCTGTAACCTCCTCCAGCCCCTACACCCCTCCCAATCTCTGTAAGCTCCTCCAGCCCCTCCAGCCCTCCCTATCTCTTTAACCTCCTCCAGCCCCTGGAACCCTCACTATCTCTGTAACCTCCTCCAGCCCCTACACCCCTCCCTATCTCTGTAACCTCCTCCAGCCCCTACAACCCTCCGTATTTCTGTAAATCCCTCCCTATCTCTGTAACCCCCACCAGATTCTCATCCCTCCCTTTCTCTGTAACCTCCTCCAGCCCATACACCCCTCCCTGTCTGTGTAACCTCATCCAGCCCCTACACCCCTCCCTATCTCTGTAACCTCCACCAGCACCTACACCCCTCTCTATCTCTGTAACCCGCTCCAGCCTCTCATCCCTCCCTATCTCTGTAACCTCCTCCAGTCCCTACACCCCTCCCTATCCATGTAACCTCCTCCAGCCTCTAACCTCCCCATCTCTGTAACACCCTCCCTATCTCTGTAACCTGCAACAGCCTCCCATCCCTCCATATCTCTGTAAACTCCTCCAGCCTCTCATCACTCCCTATTTCTGTAACCTCCTCCAGCCCCTACACCTCTCCCTATTTCAGTAACCTCCTCCAGCCTCTACACCTCTCCCTATCACTGTAACCTCCTCCAGCCCCTACACCTCTCCCTATCTCTGTAACCTCCTCCATCCCCTACACCCCTCACTTTCTCTGTAACAACCTCCAGCCCCTGCACCACACCCTATCTCTGTAACCTCCTCTGGCTCCTACACGCCTGCCTATCTCTGTAACCTCCTCCGGCCCCTGCACCACTCCCTATCTCTGTAACCTCTTCTGGCTCTTACACCCCTCCCTATCTCTCCAACCTCCTCCAGCCCCCACAATCCTCACTATCTCTGTAACCTCCTACAGCCTCTGCACCCCTTCCTACTCTGTAACTTCCTCCAGCCCCTACAACATTCCCTATCTCTGTAACTCCCTCCCTATCTCTGTTACCCCCACCATCCTCTCATCCCTCCCTATCTCTGTAAACTCCTCCAGTCCCTACGCTTCTCGCTATCCTTGTAAACTCCTCCAACCCCTACACCCCTCCCTATCTCTGTAACCTCCTCCAACCTCTCAACCCCCATCTCTGTAACTACCGCCCCATTTCTGTACCTTGCACCAGACTCCCATCCCTCCCTATATCTGTAACCGCCTCCAGCACCTACACCTCTCCCTTGCTGTGTAACCTCCTCCAGCTCTACACGCTTCCCTATCTCTGTAACCGCCGCCAGCCTCCCATCGCTCCCTATCCCTGTAACTCCTCCAGCCCCTACACCCCTCCCTATCTCTCTAACCTCCTCCAGCCCCTACACGTCCCCCAATCTCTGTAACCTCCTCCAGTCCCTGCACACCTCCCGATCCATGTAAACTCCTCCAGCCTCTCACCCCACCATCTGTGTAACTACCTCCCCAGCTCTGTAACCCGCACCAGCCTCCCATCCCTCCCTATCTCTGTTTCCTCCTCCAGCCCCTACACCCCACCCCATCTCTGCAACCTCCTCCAGCCCCTATACCCCTCCATATCTCTGTAACCTCCTCCAGCCCCTACACCTCTCCCTCTCTGTAACCCCCTCCAGTCTCTCATCCCTCATTATCTCTGTAAACACCTACAGCCCCTACACCCCTCACTATCTCTGTAACCTCCACCAGCCCCTACACCCCTCCCTTTCTCTGTAACCCCCTCCAGCCCCTACACCACTCCCTATCTCTGTAAACTCCTCCACCCGCAACACCCCTACCAATCTCTGTAACCACCTCCAGCCCCTGCATTCCTCACTATCTCTGTAACCTCCACCAGTCCCTACACCTCTCCCCATCTCTGTAACCTCCTCCAGCCCCTACACCCCTCCCTATCTCTGTAACCTCCTCCAGCTCCTACAACCCTTCCTACTCTGTAACATCCTCCAGCCCCTACACACTTCCCTATCTCTGTAACTTCCTCCAGCCCCTACACCCCTCCATATCTCTGTAACCTCCTCCAGCCCCTAAAACCCTCCCTATCACTGTAACTTCTTATCTCTGTAAGCTCCTCCAGCCCCTACAAGCCTCCATATTTCTGTAAATACCTCCCTATCTCTGTAACCCCCTCCAGATTCTCATCCCTCCCTTTCTCTGTAACCTCATCCAGCCCATACACCCCTCCCTGTCTATGTAACCTCCTCCAGCCCCTGCACCCTTCCCTTTCTCTGTAACATCCTCCAGCCCCTACACCCCTCCCTATCTCTGTAACCTCCTCCAGACCCTACACCCCTCCCTTTCTCTGAAATCTCCTCCAGCCGCTACACCGCTTTCTATCTCTGTAACACCCTCCAGCCTCACATCACTCCCTATTTCTGTAACCTGCTCCAGCCCCTACACCTCTCCCTATCTCTGTAACCTCCCCAAGCCCCTACACCCCTCCCTATCTCTGTAAGCTCCTCCAGCCCCTACAGCCCTCCCTATCTCTTTAACCTCCTCCAGCCCCTGGAACCCTCACGATCTCTGTAACTTCCTACAGCCCCTACACCCCTACCTATCTCTGTAACCTCCTCCAGCCTCTACAGCCCTCCGTATTTCTGTAAATCCCTCCCTATCTCTGTAACCCCCTCCAGATTCTCATCCCTCCCTTTCTCTGTAACCTCCTCCAGCCCATACACCCCTCCCTGTATATGTAACCTCCTCCAGCCCCTACACCCTTCCCTTTCTCTGCAACCTCCACCAGCCCCTACACCCCTCCCTATCTCTGTAACCTCCTCCAGACCCTACACCCCTCCATAACTCTTGTTACCTCCTCCAGCTCCTACACCTTTTCCTACTCTGTTATCTCCTCCATCCCCTACACCCCTCCCGATCTCTGAAATCTCCTCCAGCCGCTACACCGCTTTCTATCTCTGTAACACCCTCCAGCCTCACATCACTCCCTATTTCTGTAACCTGCTCCAGCCCCTACACCTCTCCCTATCTCTGTAACCTCCTCCAGCCCCTACTCCACTCCCTCTCTCTATAACCTCCTCCAGCCCCTACACCCCTCCCTATCTCTGTAACCTCCTCCAGCCCCTCCAACTCTCCCTATCTCTGTAACCTCCTCCAGCCCCTACACCCTTCCCTATCTCTGTAACGTCCTCCAGCCCCTACACCCCTCCCTATCTCTGTAACCTCCTCCAGCCCCTAAAACCCTCCCTATCACTGTAACTTCTTATCTCTGTAAACTCCTCCAGCCCCTACAACCCTCCGTATTTCTGTAACTCCCTCCCTATCTCTGTAACCCCCTCCAGATTCTCATCCCTCCCTTTCTCTGTAACCTCCTCCAGCCCATACACACCTCCCTGTCTGTGTAACCTCCTCCAGCCCCTACACCCCTCCATAACTCTGTAAACTCCTCTAGCCCCTACACCCCGCCCTACCTCTGTAACCTCCTCCAGCCTCTACACCCCTCCCTCTCTCTGTAACCTCCTCCAGCCCCTACACCACTCCCTATCTCTGTAACCTCCTCTGGTTCCTACACCCCTCCCCATCTCTGTAACCTCCTCCAGCTCCTACACACCTCCTTATCTCTGTAACTCACTCTCTATCTCTGTAATTTCCTATCTCTGTAAACCCCTCCAGCAAACACACCCCTCCCTAACTCTGTAACCTCCTCCGGCTCCTACACCTCTCCCTATCTCTCTAAACTCCTCCAGCCTCTCACACCACCCTATCTCGGTAACCTCCTCCAGCCCCTACACCACTCCCTATCTCTGTAACCTCCACCAGCCCCTACAACCTTCCCTATCTCTGTAACCTCCTCCAGACCCTACACCCCTCCCTATCTCTGAAATCTCCTCCAGCCCCTACACCGCGTTCTATTTCTGTAACACCCTCCAGCCTCACATCACTCCCTATTTCTGTAACCTGCTCCAGCCCCTACACCTCTCCCTATCTCTGTAACCTCCTCCAGCCCCTACACGCCTCCCTATCTCTGTAAGCTCCTCCAGCCCCTACAGCCCTCCCTATCACTGCAACGTCTTATCTCTGTAACCTCCTCCAATACCTACAACCCTGCGTATTTCTGTAACTCCCTCCCTATCTCTGTAACCCCCTCCAGATTCACATCCCTCCCTTTCTCTGTAACCTCCTCCAGCCCATACAACCCTCCCTGTCTGTGTAACCTCCTCCAGCCCCTACACCCTTCCCTTTCTCTGTAACCTCGTCCAGCCCCTGCACCCCTCCATAACTCTGTAAACTCCTACAGCCCTACACCCCTCCCTATCTCTGTAACCTCCTCCAGCCTCTACACCCCTCCCTCTCTCTGTAACCTCCTCCAGACCCTACACCACTCCCTATCTCTCTAATCTCCTCTGGTTCCTACACCCCTCCCCATCTCTGTAACCTCCTCCAGCTCCTACACACCTCCTTATCTCTGTAACTCCCTCTCTATCTCTGTAATTTCCTATCTCTGTAACCCCCTCCAGCACACACACCCCTCCCTAACACTGTAACCTCCTCCGGCTCCTACACATCTCCCTATCTCTCTAAACTCCTCCAGCCCCTACACCCCTCCATATCTCTGTAACCTCCTGCAGCCCCACACCCCTCCCTATCTCTGTAACCTCCTACAGCCTCTATACCCCGCCCTATGTCTGTAACCTCCTCCGGCGCCTACATGCCTCCCTATCTCAGTAACTTCCTCCAGCCCCTACACCCTTCCCTGTCTCTGTAACCTCCTCCAGCCCCTACACCCCTCCCTATCTCTGTAACCTCCACCAGCACCTACTCCCCTCTCTATCTCTGTAACCCCCTCCAGCCTCTCATCCCTCCCTATCTCTGTAACCTCCTCCAGTCCCTACACCCCTCCCTATCCATGTAACCTCCTCCAGCCTCTAACCTCCCCATCTATGTAACACCTTCCCCATCTCTGTAACCTGCAACAGCCTCCCATCCCTCCCTATCTCTGTAAACTCCTCCAGCCTCTCATCACTCCGTATTTCTGTAACCTCCTCCAGCCCCAACACCTCTCCCTATTTCAGTAACCACCTCCAGCCCCTACACCTCTCCCTATCACTGTAACCTCCTCCTGCCCCTACACCTCTCCCTATTTCTGTAAACTCCTCCGGCCCCTACACCTCTCCCTATCTCTGTAACCTCCTCCATCCCCTACACCCCTCACTAACTCTGTAACAACCTCCAGCCCCTGCACCACTCCCTATCTCTGTAACCTCCTCTGGCTCCTACACGCCTGCCTATCTCTGAAACCTCCTCCGGCCCCTGCACCACTCCCTATCTCTGTAACCTCTTCTGGCTCTTACACCCCTCCCTATCTCTGTAACCTCCTCCAGCCCCTACACCCCTCCCTATCTCTGTAACATCCTCCAGCCCATACATCCCTCCCTATCTCTCTAACTTCCTATCTCAGTAACCTCCTCCAGCCCATACAACCCTCCCTATTTCTGTAAATGCCTCCCTATCTCTGTAACCCCCTCCATTTTCTCATCCCTACATATCCCTGTTACCTCTTCCAACCCCTACAGCCCTCCCTATCTCTGTAACCACCTCCAGCCCGTACACCCCTTCCTGTCTCTTTAAACTCCTCCAGCCCCTACACGCCTCCCTATCTCTGAAACCTCCTCATGCCTGTACACCCCTCCCTATCTCAGTAACCTCCTCCAGCCCCTACACCCCTCCCTATCTCTGTAAGCGTCGCCAGCCCCTACACCACTCCCAGCTCTGTAACCTCCTCTGGGTCCTACACACGTCCTTTTCTCTGTAACTCCCTCTCTATCTCTGTAACTTCCAATCTCTGTAACCTCCTCCAACCTCTCACCCCTCCCTATCTCCGTAACCTGCTCCAGTCCCTACACAACTCCCTATCACTGTAACTCCATCCCTTTCTCTGTAACCCCCTCCAATCTCTCATCCCTCCCTATCTCTGTAACCTCATCGAGCCCATACACCCCTCCCTTTCAGTGTAAAACCCTCGATGCCCTACACCCTTCCCTACATCTGTAAACTCCTCCAGCCACTACACCCCTCCCAATCTCTGTAAGCTCCTCCAGCCCCTACAGCCCTTTCTTTCTCTGTAACCCCCTCCAGCCTCTCATCCATCCCTATCTCTGTAACCTCCTCCAGTCACTACAGCCCTCCCTATCTCTGTAACCTCCTCCAGCCTCTCAACCCCCCATCTCTGTAACTCCCTTCCTATCTCTGTAAACCGCACCAGCCTCCCATCCCACGCTATCTCTGTAACCTCCTCCAGCCTCTCATCGCTCCCTATTTCTGTAACCTCCTCCAGCCCCTACACCCCTCCTTATCTCTGTAACCTCCTCCTGCCACCACACCCCTCCCTATCTCACCTCCTCCAGCACCTGCACCCCTCCCTATCTCTGTAACCTCCTCCAGTCCCTACACCTCTCCCTATCTCTGTAACCTCCTCCAGCCCCTACACCGCTTTCTATCTCTGTAACCTCCTCCAGCCCCTACACCCTTCCCTATCTCTGTAACCTCCTCCAGCCGCTACACCACTCCCTATCTCTATAACCTCCTCCAGCCTCTCATCACTCCCTATTTCTGTAACCTCCTCCAGCCCCTACACCACTCCCTATCTCTATAACCTCCTCCAGCCCCTACACCACTCCCTATCTCTGTAACCTCCTCCAGCCCCTACACCCTTCCCTATCTCTGTAACTTCCTCCAGCCCCCACACCCACCCTATCTCTGTAACCTCCTCCAGCACCTACGACCCTCCCTATCACTGTAACTTCTTATCTCTGTATTCTCCTCCAGCCCCTACAACCCTCCGTATTTCTGTAACACCCTCCCTATCTCTATAACCCCCTCCAGATTCTCATCCCTCCCTTTCTCTGTAACCTCCTCCAGCCCATACACACCTCCCTGTCCGTGTAACCGCCTCCAGCCCCTACACCCTTCCCTTTCTCTGTAACCTCCTCTAGCCCCTACACCCCTCCCTATCTCTGTAACCTCCTCCAGCCCCTACACCCCTCCATAACTCTGTAACCTCCTCCAGCTCGTACACCCCTTCCTACTCTGTAAACTCCTCCAGCCCCTACACCACTCCCCATCTCTGTAACCTCCTCCAGTCCCTACACCCCTCCATAACTCTGTAACTTCCTCCAGCTCCTACACCCCTTCCTACTCTGTAAACTCCTCCAGCTCCTACACGCCTCCCGATCTCTGAAACCTCCTCATGCCCGTACACCCCTCCCTATCTCAGTAACCTCCTCCAGCCCCTACACCTCTCCCAGCTCTGTAACCTCCTCTGGGTCCTACACCCCTCCCCATCTCTGTAACCTCCTCCAGCTCCTACGCGCGTCCTTTTCTCTGTAACTCCCTCTCTAGCTCTGTAACTTCCTATCTCTGTAACCTCCTCCAGCCTCTCACCCCTCCCTATCTCCGTAACCTGCTCCAGTCCCTACACAATGCCCTATCTCTGTAACTTCATTCCCTTTCTCTGTAACCCCCTCCAATCTCTCATCCCTCCCTATCTCTGTAACCTCATTGAGCCCATACACCCCTCCCTGTCTGTGTAACGTCCTCCATGCCCTACACCCTTCCCTACCTCTGTAACCTCCTCCAGCCACTACACCCCTCCCTATCTCTGTAAGCTCCTCCAGCACCTACAGCCCTCCCTATCTCTGTAACCTCCTCCAGGCCCTGGAACCCTCACTATCTCTGTAACCTGCTCCAGCCCCTACAGCTCTCCCTATCTCTGCAAACTCCTCCAGCCCCTACACACTTCCCTATCTCTGTAACTTCCTCCAGCCCCTACACCCCTCCCTATCTCTGTAACCTCCTCCAGCCCCTAAAACCCTCCCTATCACTGTAACTTCTTATCTCTGTAAGCTCCTCCAGCCCCTACAAGCCTCCATATTTCTGTAAATACCTCCCTATCTCTGTAACCCCCTCCAGATTCTCATCCCTCCCTTTCTCTGTAACCTCATCCAGCCCATACACCCCTCCCTGTCTATGTAACCTCCTCCAGCCCCTACACCCTTCCCTTTCTCTGTAACCTCCTCCAGCCCCTGCACCCTTCCCTTTCTCTGTAACATCCTCCAGCCCCTACACCCCTCCCTATCTCTGTAACCTCCTCCAGACCCTACACCCCTCCCTATCTCTGTAACCTCCTCCAGACCCTACACCCCTCCCTATCTCTGAAATCTCCTCCAGCCGCTACACCGCTTTCTATCTCTGTAACACCCTCCAGCCTCACATCACTCCCTATTTCTGTAACCTGCTCCAGCCCCTACACCTCTCCCTATCTCTGTAACCTCCTCCAGCCCCTACACCCCTCCCAATCTCTGTAAGCTCCTCCAGCCCCTCCAGCCCTCCCTATCTCTTTAACCTCCTCCAGCCCCTGGAACCCTCACTATCTCTGTAACCTCCTCCAGCCCCTACACCCCTCCCTATCTCTGTAACCTCCTCCAGCCCCTACAACCCTCCGTATTTCTGTAAATCCCTCCCTATCTCTGTAACCCCCACCAGATTCTCATCCCTCCCTTTCTCTGTAACCTCCTCCAGCCCATACACCCCTCCCTGTCTGTGTAACCTCATCCAGCCCCTACACCCCTCCCTATCTCTGTAACCTCCACCAGCACCTACACCCCTCTCTATCTCTGTAACCCGCTCCAGCCTCTCATCCCTCCCTATCTCTGTAACCTCCTCCAGTCCCTACACCCCTCCCTATCCATGTAACCTCCTCCAGCCTCTAACCTCCCCATCTCTGTAACACCCTCCCTATCTCTGTAACCTGCAACAGCCTCCCATCCCTCCATATCTCTGTAAACTCCTCCAGCCTCTCATCACTCCCTATTTCTGTAACCTCCTCCAGCCCCTACACCTCTCCCTATTTCAGTAACCTCCTCCAGCCTCTACACCTCTCCCTATCACTGTAACCTCCTCCAGCCCCTACACCTCTCCCTATCTCTGTAACCTCCTCCATCCCCTACACCCCTCACTTTCTCTGTAACAACCTCCAGCCCCTGCACCACACCCTATCTCTGTAACCTCCTCTGGCTCCTACACGCCTGCCTATCTCTGTAACCTCCTCCGGCCCCTGCACCACTCCCTATCTCTGTAACCTCTTCTGGCTCTTACACCCCTCCCTATCTCTCCAACCTCCTCCAGCCCCCACAATCCTCACTATCTCTGTAACCTCCTACAGCCTCTGCACCCCTTCCTACTCTGTAACTTCCTCCAGCCCCTACAACATTCCCTATCTCTGTAACTCCCTCCCTATCTCTGTTACCCCCACCATCCTCTCATCCCTCCCTATCTCTGTAAACTCCTCCAGTCCCTACGCTTCTCGCTATCCTTGTAAACTCCTCCAACCCCTACACCCCTCCCTATCTCTGTAACCTCCTCCAACCTCTCAACCCCCATCTCTGTAACTACCGCCCCATTTCTGTACCTTGCACCAGACTCCCATCCCTCCCTATATCTGTAACCGCCTCCAGCACCTACACCTCTCCCTTGCTGTGTAACCTCCTCCAGCTCTACACGCTTCCCTATCTCTGTAACCGCCGCCAGCCTCCCATCGCTCCCTATCCCTGTAACTCCTCCAGCCCCTACACCCCTCCCTATCTCTCTAACCTCCTCCAGCCCCTACACGTCCCCCAATCTCTGTAACCTCCTCCAGTCCCTGCACACCTCCCGATCCATGTAAACTCCTCCAGCCTCTCACCCCACCATCTGTGTAACTACCTCCCCAGCTCTGTAACCCGCACCAGCCTCCCATCCCTCCCTATCTCTGTTTCCTCCTCCAGCCCCTACACCCCACCCCATCTCTGCAACCTCCTCCAGCCCCTATACCCCTCCATATCTCTGTAACCTCCTCCAGCCCCTACACCTCTCCCTCTCTGTAACCCCCTCCAGTCTCTCATCCCTCATTATCTCTGTAAACACCTACAGCCCCTACACCCCTCACTATCTCTGTAACCTCCACCAGCCCCTACACCCCTCCCTTTCTCTGTAACCCCCTCCAGCCCCTACACCACTCCCTATCTCTGTAAACTCCTCCACCCGCAACACCCCTACCAATCTCTGTAACCACCTCCAGCCCCTGCATTCCTCACTATCTCTGTAACCTCCACCAGTCCCTACACCTCTCCCCATCTCTGTAACCTCCTCCAGCCCCTACACCCCTCCCTATCTCTGTAACCTCCTCCAGCTCCTACAACCCTTCCTACTCTGTAACCTCCTCCAGCCCCTACACACTTCCCTATCTCTGTAACTTCCTCCAGCCCCTACACCCCTCCCTATCTCTGTAACCTCCTCCAGCCCCTAAAACCCTCCCTATCACTGTAACTTCTTATCTCTGTAAGCTCCTCCAGCCCCTACAAGCCTCCATATTTCTGTAAATACCTCCCTATCTCTGTAACCCCCTCCAGATTCTCATCCCTCCCTTTCTCTGTAACCTCATCCAGCCCATACACCCCTCCCTGTCTATGTAACCTCCTCCAGCCCCTGCACCCTTCCCTTTCTCTGTAACATCCTCCAGCCCCTACACCCCTCCCTATCTCTGTAACCTCCTCCAGACCCTACACCCCTCCCTATCTCTGTAACACCCACCATCCTCTCATCCCGCCCTATCTCTGTAACCTCCTCCAGTGCATACACTCCTCCCTATCTCTGTAACCTCCTCCAGCTCCTACACCCCTCCCTATCTCTATACCCTCCTCCAGTCCATACACTCCTCCCTATCCCTGTAACCTCCTCCATCCCCTAGGTCCTCCCTATCTCTGTAACCTACTCCAGCTCCTACACCTCTCCCTATCTCTCTAAACTCCTCCAGCCTCTACACCCTCCCTATCTCGGTAACCTCCTCTAGTCCCAACACCCTCCCTATCTCTGTCACCTCCTCCAGTCCCTACATCCCTCCCTATCTCTGTAACCTCCTCCAGTCCCTAGACCCCTCCCTAAATCTGTAACCTCCTCCAACCCCTACACCTCTCCCTATCTCTGTAACCTCCTCCAGACCCTGCATTCCTCTCTATCCTTGTAACCTCCCCGAACCCCTACACCCCTCCCTATCTCTGTAACATCCTCCAACCCCTACACCCCTCCCTATCTCTGTAACCTCCTCCAGCCTCTCAACCCCCATCTCTGTAACTACCGCCCCATCTCTGTACCTTGCACCAGACTCCCATCCCTCCCTATATCTGTAACCTCCTCCAGCCCCTACACCTCTCCCTTGCTGTGTAACCTCCTCCAGCTCTACACGCTTCCCTATCTCTGTAACCGCCTCCAGCCTCCCATCGCTCCCTATCTCTGTAACCGCTTCCAGCCCCTACACCCCTACCTATCTCTCTAACCTCCTCCAGCCCCTACACCTCCCCCAATCTCTGTAACCTCCTCCAGTCCCTACACACCTCCCGATCTCTGTAAACTCCTCCAGCCTCTCACCCCTCCATCTGTGTAACTACCTCCCCAGCTCTGTAACCCGCACCAGCCTCCCATCCCTCCCTATCTCTGTTTCCTCCTCCAGCCCCTACACCCCACCCTATCTCTGCAACCACCTCCAGCCCCTATGCCCCTCCATATCTCTGTAACCTCCTCCAGCCACTACACCTCTCCCTATCTCTGTAACCCCCTCCAGTCTCTCATACCTCCCAATCTCTGTAAACACCTACAGCCCCTACACCCCTCCCTATCACTGTAACCTCCACCAGCCCCTACACCCCTCCCTTTCTCTGTAACCCCCTCCAGCCCCTACACCACTCCCTATCTCTGTAACCTCCTCCACCCGCAACACCCCTCCCAATCTCTGTAACCACCTCCAGCCCCTGCATCCCTCACTATCTCTGTAACCTCCATCAGTCCCTACACCCCTCCCTATCTCTGTAACCTCCTCCAGCTCCTACAACCCTTCCTACTCTGTAACCTCCTCCAGCCCCTACAACCCTCCCTATCTCTGTAACCTCCTCCAGCCCCTCCACCTCTCCCTATCTCTGTAACCTCCTCCAGCTCCTACACCCCTTCCTACCCTGTAACTTCCTCCAGCCCGTACAACCCTCCCTATCTCTGTAACTTCCTATCTCAGTAACATCCTCCATCCCCTACACCCCTCCCTATCTCGGTAACCTCCTCCAGCCCCTGCACCACTCCCTATCTCTGTAACCTCCTCTGGCTCCTACACGCCTGCCTATCTCTGTAACCTCCTCCGGCCCCTGCACCACTCCCTTTCTCTGTAACCTCTTCTGGCTCTTACACCCCTCCCTATCTCTACAAACTCCTCCAGCCCCCACAATCCTCACTATCTCTGTATCCTCCTACAGCCTCTACACCCCTTCCTACTCTGTAACTTCCTCCAGCCCCGACAACACTCCCTATCTCTGTAACTCCCTCCCTATCTCTGTTACCCCCACCATCCTCTCATCCCTCCCTATCTCTGTAAACACCTCCAGTCCCTACGCTACTCCTTATCCTTGTAAACTCCTCCAACCCCTACACCCCTCCCTATCTCTGTAACCTCCTCCAGCCTCTCAACCCCCATCTCTGTAACTACCGCCCCATCTCTGTAACTTGCACCAGACTCCCATCCCTCCCTATATCTGTAACCTCCTCCAGCCCCTACACCTCTCCCTTGCTGTGTAACCTCCTCCAGCTCTACACGCTTCCCTATCTCTGTAACCGCCTCCAGCCTCCCATCGCTCCCTATCTCTGTAACTCCTCCAGCCCCTACACCCCTCCCTATCTCTCTAACCTCCTCCAGCCCCCACACCCCTCCCTATCTCTGTAACCTCCTCCAGCCCCTACACCCCTCCCTATCTCTGTAACCTCCTCCAGCCCCTACACCTCCCCCAATCTCTGTAACCTCCTCCAGCCCCTACACCTCCCGATCTCTGTAACCTCCTCCAGCCTCTCACCCCACCATCTGTGTAACTACCTCACCAGCTCTGTAACCCGCACCAGCCTCCCATCCCTCCCTATCTCTGTTTCCTCCTCCAGCCCCTACACCCCACCCGATCTCTGCAACCTCCTCCAGCCCCTATACCCCTCCATATCTCTGTAACCTCCTCCAGCCCCTACACCTCTCCCTCTCTGTAACCCCCTCCAGTCTCTCATCCCTCCCTATCTCTGTAAACACCTACAGCCCCTACACCCCTCCCTATCTCTGTAACCTCCACCAGCCCCTACACCCCTCCCTTTCTCTGTAACCCCCTCCAGCCCCTACACCACTCCCTGTCTCTGTAACCTCCTCCATCCGCAACACCCCTCCCAATCTCTGTAACCTCCTCCAGCCCCTACACCCCTCCCTATCTCTGTAACCTCCTCGAGCCCCTACACCCCTCCCTATCTCTGTAACCTCCACCAGCCCCTCCACCCCTCCCTTTCTCTGTAACCCCCTCCAGCCCCTACACCACTCCCTATCTCTGTAACTTCCTCCACCCGCAACACCCCTACCAATCTCTGTAACCACCTCCAGCCCCTGCATCCCTCACTATCTCTGTAACATCATCCAGCCCGTACACCTCTCCCTATCTCTGTAACATCCTCCAGCCCCTACACCCCTCCCCATCTCTGTAACCTCCTTCAGCCCCTGCACCCCTCCCTATTTCTATAAAATCGTCCAGCCCCTACACCCCTCCCTATCTCTGTAACCTCCTCCAGCCCCTCCACCCCTCCCTATCTCTGTAACCTCCTCCAGCTCCTACACTCCTTCCTACCCTGTAACTTCCTCCAGCCCGTACAACCCTCCCTATCTCTGTAACTTCCTATCTCAGTAACCTCCTCCAGCCCCTTCACCCCTCCCTATCTCTATAACCTCCTCCAGTCCATACACTCCTCCCTATCCCTGTAACCTCCTCCATCCCCTACAGCCCTCCCTATCTCGGTAACCTCCTCCAGCCCCTACACCCCTTGCTATCTCTGTAACCTCCTCATGCCCGTACACCCCTCCCTATCTCTGTAACCTCCGCCAGACCCTACAACACTCCCTATCTCTGTAACCTCCTCTGGTTCCTACACCCCTCCCCATCTCTGGAACCTACTCCAGCTCCTACACCCCTCCCTATCTCTGTAACCTACTCCGGCTCCTACACCTCTCCCTATCTCTCTAAACTCCTCCAGCCTCTAAACCCTCCCTATCTCGGTAACCTCCTCTAGTCCCTACACCCTCCCTATCTCTGTCACCTCCTCCAGTCCCTACATCCCTCCCTATCTCTGTAAACTCCTCCAGCCTCTACACCCCTCCCTATCTCTGTAACCTCCTCCGGCTCCTAGTCCTCACCCTATCTCTGTAACCTCCTCTAGCCTGTCACCCCTCCCTATCTCTGTAACCTCCTCCAGTCCCTAGACTCCTCCCTAAATCTGTAACCTCCTCCAACCCCTACACGCCTCCCTATCTCTGTAACCTCCTCCAGCCTCTCATCGCTCCCTATCTCTGTAACCTCCTCCAGACCCTACCCCTCTCCCAATCTCTGTAACTTCCTCCAGCCCCTACACCTCTCCCTATCTCTGTAACCTCCTCCAGACCCTACATTCCTCTCTATCCTTGTAATCTCCCCCAAACCCTACACCCCTCCCTATCTCTGTAACCTCCTCCAACCCCTACACCGCTCCCTATCTCTGTAACCTCCTCCAGCCTCTCAACCCCCATCTCTGTAACTACCGCCCCATCTCTGTACCTTGCACCAGACTCCCATCCCTCCCTATATCTGTAACCTCCTCCAGCCCCTACACCCCTACCTATCTCTCTAACCTCCTCCAGCTCCTACAACCCTCCGTATTTCTGTAAATCCCTCCCTATCTCTGTAACCCCCTCCAGATTCTCATCCCTCCCTTTCTCTGTAACCTCCTCCAGCCCATACACACCTCCCTGTCTGTGTAACCTCCTCCAGCCCCTACACCCTTCCCTTTCTCTGTAACCTCCACCAGCCCCTACACCCCTCCCTATCTCTGTAACCTCCTCCAGACCCTACACCCCTCCATAACTCTGTAACCTCCTCCAGCTCCTACTCCCGTTCCTACTCTGTAACCTCCTCCAGCCCCTACACCCCTCCCTATCTCTGAAATCTCCTCCAGCCGCTACACTGCTTTCTATCTCTGTAACACCCTCCAGCCTCCCATCCCTCCCTATCTCTGTTTCCTGCTCCAGCCCCTACACCCCACCCTAACTCTGCAACCACCTCCAGCCCCTATACCCCTCCATATCTCTGTAACCTCCTCCAGCCCCTACACCTCTCCCTACCTCTGTAACCCCCTCCAGTCTCTCATCCCTCCCTATCTCTGTAAACACCTACAGCCCCTACACCCCTCCCTATCTCTGTAACCTCCACCAGCCCCTACACCCCTCCCTTTCTCTGTAACCCCCTCCAGCCCCTACACCACTCCCTATCTCTGTAAACTCCTCCACCCGCAACACCCCTCCCAATCTCTGTAACCTCCTCCAGCCCCTGCACCCCTCCCTATTTCTATAAAATCGTCCAGCCCCTACACCCCTCCCTATCTCTGTAACCTCCTCCAGCCTCTACACCCCTCCCTCTCTCTGTAACCTCCTCCAGCCCCTACACCACTCCCTATCTCTGTAAGCTCCTCTGGTTCCTACACCCCTCCCCATCTCTGTAACCTGCTCCAGCTCCTACACACCTCCTTATCTTTGTAACTCACTCTCTAACTCTGTAATTTCCTCTCTCTGTAACCCCCTCCAGCACACACACCCCTCCCTAACTCTGTAACCTCCTCCAGCACCTCCACCCCTCCCTATCTGTGTAACCTCCTCCAGCCCCTACACCCCTCCCTATCTCTGTAACCTCCTCCAGCTCCTACACACCTTCCTACCCTGTAACTTCCTCAAGCCCGTACAACCCTCCTGCAATCACTACACCACTCCCTATCTCTGTAACGATCCCCAGCCTCTCACCCGTCCCTATCTCTGCAACTCCCTCCCTAACTCTGTAACCTCCTATAAGCCCTACACCCCTCCCTATCTCTGTAACCTCCTCTGGTTCCTACACCCCTCCCCATCTCTGTAACCTACTCCAGCTCCTACACCTCTCCCTATCTCTCTAAACTCCTCCAGCCTCTAAACCCTCCCTATCTCTGTAACCTCCTCTGGTTCCTACACCCCTCCCCATCTCTGTAACCTACTCCAGATCCTACACCCCTCCTTATCTCTGTACCTCCCTCTCTATCTCTGCAATTTCCTATCTCTGTAACCTCCTCCAGCCCCTCCACCCCTCCCTATCTCTGTAACCTCCTCCGGCTCCTACACCTCTCCCTATCTCTCTAAACTCCTCCAGCCTCTAAACCCTCCCTATCTCGGTAACCTCCTCTATTCCCTACCCCCTCCCTATCTCTGTAACCTCCTCCAGCCTCTCATCGCTCCCTATCTCTGTAACCTCCTCCACACCCTACCCCTCTCCCAATCTCTGAAACTTCCTCCAGCCCCAACACCTCTCCCTATCTCTGTAACCTCCTCCAGTCCCTACATTCCTCTCTATCCTTGTAACCTCCCCCAACCCCTACACCCCTCCCTATCTCTGTAACCTCCTCCAGCCCCTACACCCCGCCCTATCTCTGTAACCTCCTCCAGCCTCCAACCCCACCATCTCTGTAACTCCGGCCCCATCTCTGTATCCCGCGCCACCCTCCCATCCCTCCCTATATCTGTCTCCTCCTACAGCCCCGACACCTCTCCCTATCTCTGTTACCTCCTCCAGTCCCTACCCCTCTCCCAATCTCTGTAACTTCCTCCAGCCCCAACACCTCTCCCTATCTCTGTAACCTCCTCCAGTCCCTACATTCCTCTCTATCCTTGTAACCTCCCCCAACCCCTACACCGCTCCCTATCTCTGTAACCTCCTCCAGCCCCTATACCCCTCCATATCTCTGTAACCTCCTCCAGCCCCTACACCACTCCCTATCTCTGTAACCCCCTCCAGTCTCTCATCCCTCCCTATCTCTGTAAACACCTATAGCCCCTACACCCCTCCCTATCTCTGTAACCTCCACCAGCCCCTACACCCCTCCCTTTCTCTGTAACCCCCTCCAGCCCCTACACCACTCCCTATCTCTGTAACCTTCTCCACCCGCAACACCCCTCCCAATCTCTGTAACCACCTCCAGCCCCTGCATCCCTCACTATCTCTGTAACCTCCACCAGTCCCTACACCTCTCCCTATCTCTGTAAGCTCCTCCAGCCCCTACAGCCCTCCCTATCTCTTTAACCTCCTCCAGCCCCTGGAACCCTCACTATCTCTGTAACGTCCTCCAGCCCCTACACCCCTCCCTATCTCTAACTTCCTCCAGCCCTACAACCCTCCGTATTTCTGTAAATCCCTCCCTATCTCTGTAACCGCCTCCAGATTCTCATCCCTCCCTTTCTCTGTAACCTCCTCCAGCCCATACACCCCTCCCTGTCTGTGTAACCTCCTCCAGCCCCTACACCCTTCCCTTTCTCTGTAACCTCCACCAGCCCCTACACCCCTCCCTATCTCTGTAACCTCCTCCAGACCCTACACCCCTCCATAACTCTGTAATCTCCTCCAGCTCCTACACCGTTCCTACTCTGTAACCTCCTCCAGCCCCTACACCCCTCCCTATCACAGAAATCTCCTCCAGCCGCTACACCGCTTTCTATCTCTGTAACACCCTCCAGCCTCACATCAATCCCTATTTCTGTAACCTGCTCCAGCCCCTACACCTCTCCCTATCTCTGTAACCTCCTCCAGCTCCAACACCACTCCCTCTCTCTATAACCTGCTCCAGCCCCGACAGCCCTCCCTATCTCTGTAATCTCCTCCAGCCCCTACACCCTTCCCTATCTCTGTAACTTCCTCCAGCCCCTACACCCCTCTATATCTCTGTAACCTTTTCCACCCGCAACACCCCTCCCAATCTCTGTAACCTCCTCCAGCCCCGACAGCCCTCCCTATCTCTGTAATCTCCTCCAGCCCCTACACCCTTCCCTATCTCTGTAACTTCCTCCAGCCCCTACACCCCTCTCTATCTCTGTAACCTCCTCCAGCCCCTACAACCCTCCCTATCACTGTAACGTCTTGTCTCTGTAACCTCCTCCAGCCCCTACAACCCTCCGTATTTCTGTAACTCCCTCCCTATCTCTGTAACCCCCTCCAGATTTTCATCCCTCCCTTTCTCTGCAAACTCCCCAAGCCCATACACCCCTCCCTGTCTGTGTAACCTCCTCCAGCCCCTACACCCTTCCCTTTCTCTGTAACCTCCTCCAGCCCCTACACCCTTCCCTTTCTCTGTAACCTCCTCCAGCCCCTGCACCCCTCCCTATCTCTGTAAGCTCCTCCAGACCCTACACCCCTCCATATCTCTGTAACCTCCTCCAGCCTCTACACCCCTCCCTCTCTCTGTAACCTCCTCCAGCCCCTACACCACTCCCCATCTCTGTAACCTCCTCCAGCTCCTACACACCTCCTTATCTCTGTAACTCACTCTCTATCTCTGTAATTTCCTATCTCTGTAACCCCCTCCAGCACACACACCCCTCCCTAACTCTGTAACCTCCTCCGGCTCCTACACCTCTCCCTATCTCTCTAAACTTCTCAGGCCTCTCACACCGCCCTATGTCTGTAACCTACTCCAGCACCTACATGCCTCCCTATTTCTGTAACCTCCTCCAGCCCCTACACCTCTCCCTATTTCAGTAACCTCCTCCAGCCTCGACACCTCTCCCTATCACTGTAACCTCCTCCAGCCCCTACACCTCTCCCTATCTCTGTAACCTCCTCCATCCCCTACACCCCTCAACCTCTGTAACAACCTCCAGCCTCTGCACCACTCCCTATCTCTGTAACCTCCTCTGGCTCCTACACGCCTGCCTATCTCTGTAACCTCCTCCGGCTCCTGCACCACTCCCTATCTCTGTAACCTCTTCTGGCTCTTGCACCCCTCCCTATCTCTCCAACCTCCTCCAGCCCCCACAATCCTCACTATCTCTGTAACCTCCTACAGCCTCTACACCCCTTCCTACTCTGTATCTTCCTCCAGCCCCTACAACACTCCCTATCTCTGTAACTCCCTCCCTATCTCTGTTACCCCCACCATCCTCTCATCCCTCCCTATCTCTGTAAACTCCTCCAGTCCCTACGCTACTCCCTATCCTTGTAAACTCCTCCAACCCCTACACCCCTCCCTATCTCTGTAACCTCCTCCAGCCTCTCAACCTCCATCTCTGTAACTACCGCCCCATCTCTGTACCTTGCACCAGACTCCCATCCCTCCCTATCTCTGTAACCTCCTCCAGCCCCTACACCTCCCCCAATCTCTGTAACCTCCTCCAGTCCCTACACACCTCCCGATCTCTGTAAACTCCTCCAGTCTCTCATCCCTCCCTATCTCTGTAAACACCTACAGCCCCTACACCCCTCCCTATCTCTGTAACCTCCACCAGCCCCTACACCCCTCCCTTTCTCTGTAACCCCCTCCAGCCCCAACACCACACCCTATCTCTGTAACCTCCTCCACCCGCAACACCCCTCTCAATCTCTGTAACCACCTCCAGCCCCTGGATCCCTCACTATCTCTGTAACCTCCACCAGTCCCTACACCTCTCCCTATCTCTGTAACCTCCTCCAGCCCCTGCATCCCTCCCTATTTCTAAAAAATCGTCCAGCCCCTACACCCCTCCCTATCTCTGTAACCTCCTCCAGCTCCTACAACGCTTCCTACTCTGTAACCTCCTCCAGCCCCTCCACCCCTCCCTATCTGTGTAACCTCCTCCAGCCCCTACACCCCTCCCTATCTCTGTAACCTCCTCCATCTCCTAAACCCCTTCCTACCCTGTAACCTCCTCCAGCCCATACAACCCTCCCTATCTCTGTAACTTCCTATCTCAGTAACCTCCTCCAGCCCCTACAACCCTCCTCATTTCTGTAACTCCCTCCCTATCTCTATAACCCCCACCATCCTCTCATTCCGCCCTATCTCTGTAACCTCCTCCAACCCCTACACCCCTCCCTATCTCTATAACCTCCTCCAGTCCATACACTCCTCCCTATCCCTGTAACCTCCTCCATCCCCTACAGCCCTCCCTATCTCGGTAACCTCCTCCAGCCCCTACACCCCTTGCTATCTCTGTAACCTCCTCATGCCCGTACACCCCTCCCTATCTCTGTAACCTCCGCCAGCCCCTACAACACTCCCTATCTCTGTAACCTCCTCTGGTTCCTACACCCCTCCCCATCTCTGGAACCTACTGCAGCTCCTACACCCCTCCTTATCTCTGTAACTCCCTCTCTATCTCTGTAATTTCTTATCTCTGTAACCTCCTCCAGCCCCTCCACCCCTCCCTATCTCTGTAACCTCCTCCGGCTCCAACACCTCTCCCTATCTCTCTAAACTCCTCCAGCCTCTAAACCCTCCCTATCTCGGTAACCTCCTCTACTCACTGCACCCTCCCTATCTCTGTCACCTCCTCCAGTCCCTACATCCCTCCCTATCTCTGTAACCTCCTCCAGCACCTACACCCCTCTCTATCTCTGTAACCTCCTCCAGCCTCTCATCCCTCCCTATCTCTGTTACCTCCTCCAGTCCCTACACCCCTCCCTATCTCTGTAAACTCCTCAAGCTCCTACAACCCTCCCTATCTCTGTAACCCCCTCCAGACGCTCATCCCTCCCTATCTCTGTAACCTCCACCAACCCATACCCCCCTCCCTGTCTGTGTAACCTCCTCCAGCCCCTACACCCTTCCCTTTCCCTGTGACCTCCTCCAGAACCAACACCCCTCCATATCTCTGTAACCTCCTACAGCCTCTACACCCCACCCTATCTCTGTAACCTCCTCCAGCCCCTACATGTCTCCCTATCTCTGTAACTCCCTCCCCATCTCTGTAACCTGCAACAGCCTCCCATCCCACCCTAGATCTGTAAACTCCTCCAGCCTCTGATCACTCCCAATTTCTGTAACCTCCTCTAGCCCCGACACCTCTCCCTATTTCTGTAATCTCCTCCAGCCCCAACACCTCTCCCTATCTCTGTAACCTCCACCAGCCTCTACACCCCTCCCTCTCTATGTAACCTCCTCCAGCCCGTACACCCCTCCCTATCTCTGCAACCTCTTCCAGTCCCTGCACCACTCCTTATCTCTGTAACCTCCTCTGGCTCCTACACGCCTCCCCATCTCTGTAACCTACTCCGGCCCCTGCACCACTCCCTATATCTGTAACCTCCTCTGGCTCTTACACCCCTCCCTATCTCTGTAACCTCCTCCAGCACCCACAATCCTCACTATCTATGTAACCTCCTACAGCCTCTACACCCCGCACTATCTCTGTAACCTCCACCAGCTCCTACACCCCTTCCTACTCTGTAACTTCCTCCGGAACCTACAATCCTCCTTATATCTGTCACTCCCTCCCTATCTCTGTAACCCCTACCATCCTCTCATCCCTCCCTATCTCTGTAACCTCCTCCAGCCCTACACCCCACCCTATCTCTATAACCTCCTCCAGTCCGCACACCCCTCACTATCCCTGTAACCTCCTCCAACCCCTACAGCCCTCCCTATCTCGGTAACCTCCTCCAGCCCCTACACCCCTTGCTATCTCTGTAACCTCCTCATGCCCGTACACCTCTCCCTATCTCTGTAACCTCTTCTAGCCCCTACACCACTCCCTATCTCTGTAACCTCATCCGGCTCCTACTCCTCACCCTATCTCTGTAACCTCCTCTTGCCTCTCACCCCTCCCTATCTCTGTAACCTCCTCCAGTCCCTAGACCCCTCCCTAAATCTGTAACCTCCTCCAACACCTACACGACTCCCTATCTCTGTAAAATCCTCCAGCCGATCATCGCTCCCTATCTCTGTAACCTCCTGCAGACCCTACCCCCCTCCCTATCTCTGTAACTTTCTCCAGCCCCTACACCTCCCCCTATCTCTGTAACCTCCTCCAGTCCCTACACTCCCTCTCTATCCTTGTAACCTCCTCCAACCCCTACACCCCTCCCTCTCTCTGTAACCTCCTCCAGCCTCTCACCCCGCCATCTCTGTAAATCCGGCCACATCTCAGTACCCCGCACCAGCCTCCCATCCCTCCCTATCTCTGTAACCTCCTCCTGCCCCTACACCCCTCCCTATCTCTGTAACCACCTCCAGCCCCTACACCCCTATCTCTGTAAACTCCTCCAATCCCTACACCCCTCCCTATCTCGGTAACCCCCTCCAGCCTCTCATCCCTCCCTATCTCTGTAACCCCCTCCAGCTCCAACACCCCTCCCTATCTCTGTAACCTCCACCAGCCCCTACACCTTCCCTATCTCTGTAACCTCATCCAACCACTACACCCCTCCCTATCTCTGTAACCTCCTCCAGCCCCTACAACTCTCCCTATATCTGTAACCTCCTACAGCCCCTACACCCCTCCCTATCTCTGTAACCTCCTCCAGCCCCTACACCCTTCCCTATCTCTGTACCCTCCTCCATCCCCTATACCCCTCCCTATCTCTGTAACCTCCTCCAGTCCTACACCCCTCTTATCTCTGTAACTCCCTCCCTTTCTCTGTAACCCCCTCCAGCCTCTGATCCCTCCGTTTCTCTGTAACCTCCTCCAGTCCCTACACCCCTCCCTATCTCTGTAACCTCCTCCAGCCCCTACACCCCTTTCTATCTCTGCAACAACCTCCAGCCTCTCATCCCTCCCTATCTCTGTAACCTCCTCCGGTCCCTACACCCCTCCCTATCTCTGTAACCTCCTCCAGCCTCTTCCCCCCCATCTCTGTAACTCCCTCCCCATCTCTGTAACCTGCACCAGCCGCCCATCCCTCCCTATCTCTGAAACCTCCTCCAGCCTCTGATCACTCCCTATTTCTGTAACCTCCTCCAGCCCCTACACCTCTCCCTATTTCTGTAACCTCCTCCAGCCCCAACATCCTTACATATCTCCGTAACCTCCTCCAGCCCCTACAACCCTCCCTATTTCTGTAACTCCCTCCCTATCTCCGTTGCCCCCTCCATCCTCTCATCCCTCCCTATCTCTGTAACCTCCTCCAGCTGGTATACCCCTCCCTATCTCTGTTACCTCCTCCAACCCCTACAACCCTCCCTATCTCTGTAACCACCTCAAGTCCCTACACCACGCCCTACCTCTGTAACCTCCTCCAGCCTCTCAACCCCCATCTATGTACCTTGCACCAGCCTCACATCCCTCCCTATATCTGTAACCTCCTTCAGCCCCTACACCTCTCCCTTGCTGTGTAACCTCCTCCAGCCCTACACGCTTCCCTATCTCTGTCACCCCCTCCAGCCTCTCATCGCTCCCTATCTCTCTAACCTCCTCCAGCCCCTAGACCTCCCCCAATCTCTGTAACCTCCTCCAGCCCCTACACTCCTCCCGATCTCTGTAACCTCCTCCAGGCTCTCACCCCACCATCTCTGTAACTACCTCCCCATCTCTGCAACCCGCACCAGCCTCCCATCCCTCCCTATCTCTGTAACCTCCTCCAGCCCCTACACCCCTCCCTATCTCTGTAACCACCTCCAGCTCCTACACCCCTCCCTATCTCTGTTACCTCCTCCAGCCCCTTCAACCCTCCCTATCTCTGTAAAAACCTACAGCCCCTACACTCCTCCCTATCTCTGTAACCTCCACCAGCCCCTACACCCCTCCCTATCTCTGTACCCTCCTCCAGCCCCTACACCCCTCCCTTTCTCTGTTACCTCCTCCAGCCCCTACATCCTTACATATCTCTGTAACATCCTCCAGCCCTACACCCATCCTTATCTCTGAAACTCCCTCCCTTTCTCTGTAACCCCCTCCAGTCTCTCATCCCTCCCTATCTCTGTAACCTCCTCCACCCCATACACCGCTCCCTGTCTGTGTAACCTCCTCCAGCCCCTACAACCCTCCCTATCTCTGTAACCTCCTCCAGCCCCTGCAACTCTCCCTATTTCTGTAAATCCCTCCCTATCTCTGTTGCCCCCTCCATCCTCTCATCCCTCCCTATCTCTGTAACCTCCTCCAGCCCGTACACCCCTCCCTATCTCTGTAACCTCCTCCAGTCCCTACACTCCTCCCTATCCCTGTAACCTTCTCCAACACCTACAACCCTCCCTATCTCTGTAACTTCCTCCAGCACCTACACCCCTCTCTATCTCTGTAACCCCCACCAGCCTCTCATCCCTCCCTATGTCTGTAACCTCCTCAAGCTCCTTCAACCCTCCCTATTTCTGTAACTCCCTCCCTATCTCTGTAACCCCCTCCAGACTCTCATCCCTCCCTATCTCTGTAACCTCCACCAGCCCATACACCCCTCCCTGTCTGTGTAACAACCTCCAGCCCCGACACCCTTCCCTTTCTCTGTATCCTCCTCCAGACCCTACACCCCTCCATATCTCTGTAACCCACTCCAGCCCCACACCCCTCCCTATCTCTGTAACCTCCTACAGCCTCTACACCCCTCCCTATCTCTGTAACCTCCTCCAGCCCCTACACCCCTCCCTATCTCTGTAACCTCTTCCGGTACCTACACCCCTCCCTATCTCTGTAACCTCCTCCAGCCTCTCACGCCCCCATCTCTGTAACTCCCTCCCCATCTCTGTAACCTGCAACAGCCTCCCATCCCACCCTAGATCTGTAAACTCCTCCAGCCTCTGATTACTCCCTATTTCTGTAACCTCCTCTAGCCACTACACCTCTCCCTATTTCTGTAACCTCCTCCAGCCCCTACACCTCTCCCTATCTCTGTAACCTCCACCAGCCTCTACACCCCTCCCTCTCTATGTAACCTCCTCCAGCCCGTACACCCCTCCCTATCTCTGCAACCTCTTCCAGTCCCTGCACCACTCCTTATCTCTGTAACCTCCTCTGGCTCCTACACGCCTCCTTATCTCTGTAACCTACTCCGGACCCTGCACCACTCCCTATATCTGTAACCTCCTCTGGCTCTTATACCCCTCCCGATCTCTGTAACCTCCTCCAGCACCCACAATCCTCACTATCTCTGTAAACTCCTACAGCCTCTACACCCTGCCCTATATCTGTAACCTCCACCAGCTCCTACACCCCTTCCTACTCTGTAACTTCCTCCAGCCCCTACATCCCTCCCTATCACTGTAACTTCCTATCTCAGTAACCTCCTCCGGCCCCTACAACCCTCCTTATTTCTGTCACTTCCTCCCTATCTCTGTAACCCCCACCATCCTCTTATCCCTCCCTATCTCTGTAACCTCCTCCAGCCCTACACCCCTCCCTATCTCTATAACCTCATCCAGTCCATACACTCCTCCCTATCTCTGTAACCTCCTCCAACCCCTACAGCCCTCCCTATCTCTGTAACCTCCTCAGCTCCTACACCCCTCCTTATTTCTGTAACTCCCTCTCTATCTCTGTAATTTCCTATCTCTGTAACCCCCTCCAGCCCCTACACCCCTCCATATCTCTGTAACCTCCTCCGGCTCCTACACCTCTCCCTATCTCTCTAAACTCCTCCAGCCTATCACCCCTCACTATATCTGTAACCTCCTCCAACCCCTACACGCCTCCCTATCTCTGTAACCTCCTCCAGCCGCTCATCGCTCCCTATCTCTGTAACCTCCTGCAGAACCTACCCCCCTCCCTATCTCTGTAACTTCCTCCAGCCCCTACACCTCCCCATCTCTGTAACTCCGGCCCCATCTCTGTACCCCGCATCAGCCTCCCATCCCTCCCTATCTCTGTAACCTCCTCCAGCCCTACACGCTTCCCTATCTCTGTAACCTCCTCCTGCCCCTACACCCCTCCCTATCTCTGTAACCACCTCCAGCCCCTACACCCCTATCTCTGTAACCTCCTACAATCCCTACACCCCTCCCTATCTCGGTAACCCCCTCCAGCCTCTCATCCCTCCCTATCTCTGAAACCCCCTCCAGCTCCAACACCCCTCCCTATCTCTGTAACCTACACCAGCCCCTACACCTTCCCTATCTCTGTAACCTCATCCAACCACTACATGCCTCCCTATCTCTGTAACCTCCTCCAGCCCCTACAACCCTCCCTATATCTGTAACCTCCTATACCCCTACACCCCTCCCTATCTCTGTAACCTCCTCCAGCCCCTACACCCCTTTCTATCTCTGTAACACCCTCCAGCCTCTCATCCCTCCCTATCTCTGTAACCTCCTCCAGTCTCTACACCCCTCCCTATATGTGTAACCTCCTCTAGCCTCTTCCCCACCCATCTCTGTAACTCCCTCCCTATCTCTGTAACCTGCACCAGCCTCCCATCCCTCCCTATCTCTGTAACTTCCTCCAGCCTCTGATCACTCCCTATTTCTGTAACCTCCTCCTGCCCCTACACCTCTCCCTATCTCTGTAACCTCCTCCAGCCCCTACACCTCTCCCTATCTCTGTAACCTCCTCCAGCCCCTACAACCGTCCCTATTTCTGTAACTCCCTCCCTATCTCTGTTGCCCCCTCCATCCTCTCATCCCTCCCTATCTCTGTAACCTCCTCCAGTCCCTACACACCTCTCTATCTCTGTAACCCCTCCAGCCTCTCATCCCTCCCTATCTCTGTAACCTCCTCCAGCCCCTGCACCACTCCCTATCTCTGTAACTTCCTCTGGCTCTTACACCCCTCCCTATTTCTGTAACCTCCTCCAGCCCCCACAATCCTCACTATCTCTGTAACCTAATACAGCCTCTACACCCCTTCCTAATCTGTAACTTCCTCCAGCCCCTACAGCCCTCCCTATCTCTGTAACATCCTATCTCAGTAACCTCCTCCAGCCCCTACAACCCTCCCTATCTCTGTAACCCCCATCATCCTCTCATCCCTCCCTATCTCAGTAAACTCCTCCAGTCCCTACACTCCTCCCTATCCTTGTAACCTCCTCCAACCCCTACAACCCTCCGTATCTCTGTAACCACCCCCAGCCCTAGACCCCTCCCTGTCTGTGTAACATCCTCCAGCCCCGACACCCTTCCCTTTCTCTGGAACCTCCTCCAGCCCCTACACCCCTCCCTATCTCTGTAACCTCTTCCGGTACCTACACCCCTCCCTATCTCTGTAACCTCCTCCAGCCTCTCACGCCCCCATCTCTGTAACTCCCTCCCCATCTCTGTAACCTGCAACAGCCTCCCATCCCACCCTAGATCTGTAAACTCCTCCAGCCTCTGATTACTCCCTATTTCTGTAACCTCCTCTAGCCCCTACACCTCTCCCTATTTCTGTAACCTCCTCCAGCCCCTACACCTCTCCCTATCTCTGTAACCTCCACCAGCCTCTACACCCCTCCCTCTCTATGTAACCTCCTCCAGCCCGTACACCCCTCCCTATCTCTGCAACATCTTCCAGTCCCTGCACCACTCCTTATCTCTGTAACCTCCTCTGGCTCCTACACGCCTCCCTATCTCTGTAACCTACTCCGGACCCTGCACCACTCCCTATATCTGTAACCTCCTCTGGCTCTTATACCCCTCCCTATCTCTGTAACCTCCTCCAGCACCCACAATCCTCACTATCTCTGTAACCTCCTACAGCCTCTACACCCTGCCCTATCTCTGTAACCTCCACCAGCTCCTACACCCCTTCCTACTCTGTAACTTCCTCCAGCCCCTACATCCCTCCCTATCTCTGTAACTTCCTCCAGCCCCTACATCCCTCCCTATCACTGTAACTTCCTATCTCAGTAACCTCCTCCGGCCCCTACAACCCTCCTTATTTCTGTCACTTCCTCCCTATCTCTGTAACCCCCACCATCCTCTTATCCCTCCCTATCTCTGTAACCTCCTCCAGCCCTACACCCCTCCCTATCTCTATAACCTCATCCAGTCCATACACTCCTCCCTATCCCTGTAACCTCCTCCAACCCCTACAGCCCTCCCTATCTCTGTAACCTCCTCAGCTCCTACACCCCTCCTTATTTCTGTAACTCCCTCTCTATCTCTGTAATTTCCTATCTCTGTAACCCCCTCCAGCCCCTACACCCCTCCATATCTCTGTAACCTCCTCTGGCTCCTACACCTCTCCCTATCTCTCTAAACTCCTCCAGCCTATCACCCCTCACTATATCTGTAACCTCCTCCAACCCCTACACGCCTCCCTATCTCTGTAACCTCCTCCAGCCGCTCATCGCTCCCTATCTCTGTAACCTCCTGCAGAACCTACCCCCCTCCCTATCTCTGTAACTTCCTCCAGCCCCTACACCTCCCCCTATCTCTGTAACCCCCTCCAGCTCCTACACCCCACCCTATCTCTGTAACCTCCTCCAGCCTCTCACCCCCCCATCTCTGTAACTCCGGCCCCATCTCTGTACCCCGCATCAGCCTCCCATCCCTCCCTATCTCTGTAACCTCCTCCAGCCCTACACGCTTCCCTATCTCTGTAACCTCCTCCTGCCCCTACACCCCTCCCTATCTCTGTAACCACCTCCAGCCCCTACACCCCTATCTCTGTAACCTCCTACAATCCCTACACCCCTCCCTATCTCGGTAACCCCCTCCAGCCTCTCATCCCTCCCTATCTCTGAAACCCCCTCCAGCTCCAACACCCCTCCCTATCTCTGTAACCTACACCAGCCCCTACACCTTCCCTATCTCTGTAACCTCATCCAACCACTACATGCCTCCCTATCTCTGTAACCTCCTCCAGCCCCTACAACCCTCCCTATATCTGTAACCTCCTATACCCCTACACCCCTCCCTATCTCTGTAACCTCCTCCAGCCCGTACACCCCTTTCTATCTCTGTAACACCCTCCAGCCTCTCATCCCTCCCTATCTCTGTAACCTCCTCCAGTCCCTACACCCCTCCCTATCTGTGTAACCTCCTCTAGCCTCTTCCCCACCCATCTCTGTAACTCCCTCCCTATCTCTGTAACCTGCACCAGCCTCCCATCCCTCTCTATCTCTGTAACTTCCTCCAGCCTCTGATCACTCCCTATTTCTGTAACCTCCTCCAGCCCCTACACCTCTCCCTATCTCTGTAAACTCCTCCAGCCCCTACAACCGTCCCTATTTCTGTAACTCCCTCCCTATCTCTGTTGCCCCCTCCATCCTCTCATCCCTCCCTATCTCTGTAACCTCCTCTAGCACCTACACCCCTCTCTATCACTGTATCCCCCTCCACCTCTCATCCCTCCCTATCTCTGTAACCTCCTCCAGTCCCTACACACCTCTCTATCTCTGTAACCCCTCCAGCCTCTCATCCCTCCCTATCTCTGTAACATCCTCCAGCCCCTGCACCACTCCCTATCTCTGTAACTTCCTCTGGCTCTTACATCCCTCCCTATTTCTGTAACCTCCTCCAGCCCCCACAATCCTCACTATCTCTGTAACCTAATACAGCCTCTACACCCCTTCCTAATCTGTAACTTCCTCCAGCCCCTACAGCCCTCCCTATCTCTGTAACATCCTATCTCAGTAACCTCCTCCAGCCCCTACAACTCTCCCTATCTCTGTAACCCCCATCATCTTCTCATCCCTCCCTATCTCAGTAAACTCCTCCAGTCCCTACACTCCTCCCTATCCTTGTAACCTCCTCCAACCCCTACAACCCTCCCTATCTCTGTAACCACCTCCAGCCCCTACACCACGCCCTATCTCTGTAACCTCCTCCAGCCTCTCAACCTCCATCTCTGTAACACCCGCCCCATCTCTGTACCTTGCACCAGCCTCACATCCCTCCCAATATCTGTAACCTCCTCCAGCACCTACACCCCTCTCTATCTCTGTAACCCCCTCCAGCCTCTCATCCCTCCCTATCTCTGTAACCTCCTCCAGCCCCTACACCCCTCCCTATCTCTGTAACCTCCTCCAGCACCTACACCCCTCTCTATCTCTGTAACCCCCTCCAGCCTCTCATCCCTCCCTATCTCTGTAACCTCCTCCAGCCTCTCACCCCACCATCTCTGTAACAAACTCCCCATCTCTGTAACCTGCACCAGCCTCCCATCCCTCCCTATATCTGTAACATCCTCCAGCCCCTACACCTCTCCCTTGCTGTGTAACCTCCTCCAGCCCCTACACCCCTTCCTATCTCTGTAACCACCTCCAGCTCCTACACCCCTTCCTACTCTGTAACTTCTTCCAGCCCCTACACCCCTCCCGATCTCTGTAACTTCTTCCAGCCCCTACACCCCTCCCTATCTCAGTAAACTCATCCAATGTCTACACCACTCCCTATCTCTGTAACCTGCTCCAGCCCCAACAACCCTCCCTATCTCTGTAAAAACCTACAGCCCCTACACCCATCCCTATCTCTGTAACCTCCTCCAGCCCCTACATCCTTACATATCTCTGTAACCTCCTCCAGCACCTACACCCCAACCTATCTCTGTAACCTCCTCCAGCCTCTCATCCCTCCCTATCTCTGTAACCTCCTCCAGCCCATACACCCCTCCCTGTCTGTGTAACCTCCTCCAGCCCCTACACTCTTCCCTAAATCTGTAACCTCCTCCAGCCACTCCACCCCTCCCTATCTCTGTAACCTCCTCCAGCCCCTACACCCCTCCCTATCTCTGTAACCTCCTCCAGCACCTAAAACCCTCTCTATCTCTGTAACCCCCTCCAGCCTCTCATCCCTCCCTATCTCTGTAACCTCCTCCAGTCCCTACACCCCTCCCTATCTCTGTAACCTCCTCAAGCTCCTACAACCCTCCCTATTTCTGTAACACCCTCCCTATCTCTGTAACCCCCTCCAGACTCTCATCCCTCTCTATCTCTGTAACATCCACCAACCCATACACCCCTCCCTGTCTGTGTAAACTCCTCCAGCCCCTACACCCTTCCCTTTCTCTGTAACCTCCTCGAAAACCTACATCCCTCCATATCTCTGTAACCTGCTCCAGCCCCTACACCCCTCCCTATCTCTGTAACCTCCTCCAGCACCTACACCCCTCTCTATCTCTGTAACCCCCTCCAGCCTCTCATCCCTCCCTATCTCTGTAACTTCCTCCAGCCCCTACACCCCTCCCTATCTCTGTAACCTCCTCCAGCACTTACACCCCTCTCTAACTCTGTAACCCCCTCCCGCCTCTCATCCCTCCCTATCTCTGTAACCTCCTCCAGCCCCTACACCCCTCCCTATCTCTGTAACCTCCTCCAGCACCTACACCCCTCTCTATCTCTGCAACCTCCTCCAGCCTCTCACCCCACCATCTCTGTAACCTGCACCAGCCTCCCATCCCTCCCTATATCTGTAAACTCCTCCAGCCCCTACACCCCACCCTATCTCAGTAAACTCATCCAATGTCTACACCACTCCCTATCTCTGTAACCTGCTCCAGCCCCTACAACCCTCCCTATCTCTGTAAAAACCTACAGCCCCTACACCTCTCCCTATCTCTGTAACCTCCACCAGCCCCTACACCCCTCCCTTTCTCTGTTACCTCCTCCAGCCACTACATCCTTACATATCTCTGTAACCTCCTCCAGCCCTACACCCATCCTTATCTCTGTAACTCCCTCCCTATCTCTGTAACCTCCTCCAGCCCATACACCCCTCCCCTGTCTGTGTAACCTCCTCCAGCCCCTACACCCCTCCCTATCTCTGTAACCTCCTCCAGCCCATACACCCCTCCCTGTCTGGGTAACCTCCTCCAGCGCCTACACCCCTCCCTATCTCTGTAACCTCCTCCAGCACCTACAACCCTCTCTATCTCTGTAACCCCCTCCAGCCTCTCATCCCTCCCTATCTCTGTAAACTCCTCCAGTCCCTACACCCCTCGCTATCTCTGTAACCTCCTCAAGCTCCTACAACCCTCCCTATTTCTGTAACTCCCTCCCTTTCTCTGTAACCTCCTCCAGAACCTACACCCCTCCATATCTCTGTAACCTCCTCCAGCCCCACACCCCTCCCTATCTCTGTAACCTCCTACAGCCTCTACACCCCGCCCTATCTCTGTAACCTCCTCCAGCCCCTACATGCCTCCCTATCTCTGTAAACTCCTCCAGTACCTACACCCCTCCATATCTCTGTAACCACCTCCAGCCTCTCACGCCCCCATCTCTGTAACTCCCTCCCCATCTCTGTAACCTGCAACAGCCTCCCATCCCACCCTAGATCTGTAAACTCCTCCAGCCTCTGATCACTCCCTATTTCTGTAACCTCCTCTAGCCCCTACACCTCTCCCTATTTCTGTAACCTATTCCTGCCCCTACACCTCTCCCTATCTCTGTAACCTCCTCCAGCCCCTACACCCCTCCCTATCTATGTAACCTCCTCCAGCCCGTACACCCCTCCCTATCTCTGTAACCTCCTCCAGTCCCTGCACCACTCCATATCTCTGTAACCTCCTCTGGCTCCTACACACCTCCCTATCTCTGTAACCTACTCCGGCCCCTGCACCACTCCCTATATCTGTAACCTCCTCTGGCTCTTACACCCCTCCCTATCTCTGTAACCTCCTCCAGCACCCACAATCCTCACTGTCTCTGTAACCTCCTACAGCCTCTACACCTCGCCCTATCTCTGTAACCTCCACCAGCTCCTACACCCCTTCCTACTCTGTAACTTCCTCCAGCCCCTCCATCCCTCCCTATCACTGTAAATTCCTATCACAGTAACCTCCTCCGGCCCCTACAACCCTCCTTATTTCTGTCACTCCCTCCCTATCTCTGTAACCCCCACCATCCTCTCATCCCGCCCTATCTCTGTAACCTCCTCCAGTGCATACACTCCTTCCTATCTCTGTAACCTCCTCCAGCCCCTACACCCCTCCCTATCTCTATAACCTCCTCCAGTCCATACACTCCTCCCTATCCCTGTAACCTCCTCCAACCCCTACAGCCCTCCCTATCCCGGTAACCTACTCCAGCCCCAACACCCCTTGCTATCTCTGTAACCTCCTCATGCCCGTACACCACTCCCTATCTCTGTAACCTCTTCCAGCACCTACGCCCCTCCCTATCTCTGTAACCTCCTCAGCTCCTACACCCCTCCTTATTTCTGTAACTCCCTCTATCTCTGTAATATCCTATCTCTGTAACCCCCTCCAGCCCCTACACCCCTCCCTATCTCTGTAACCTCCTCCGGCTCCTACACCTCTCCCTATCTCTCTAAACTGCTCCAGCCTATCACCCCTCCCTATCTCCGTAACCTCCTCCAGTCCCTACACCCTCCCTATCTCTGTAACCTACTCCGGCTCCTACTCCTCACCCTATCTCTGTAATCTCCACTTGCCTCTCACCCCTCCCTATCTCTGTAACCTCCTCCAGTCCCTAGACCCCTCCCTAAATCTGTAACCTCCTCCAACCCCTACACGGCTCCCTATCTCTGTAACCTCCTCCAGCTGCTCATTGCTCCGTATCTCTGTAACCTCCTGCAGGCCCTACCCCCTCCCTATCTCTGTAACTTCCTCCAGCCCCTACACCTCCCCCTTACTCTGTAACCTCCTCCAGTCCCTACAATCCTCTCTATCCTTGTAACCTCCTCCAACCCCTACACACCTCCCTATCTCTGTAACCTCCTCCAGACCCTACACCCCGCCCTTTCTCTGTAACACCCTCCAGCCTCTCATCCCTCCCTATCTCTGTAAACTCCTCCAGTCCCTACACCCCTCCCTATCTCTGTAACCTCCTCCAGACTCTTCCCCCCCATCTCTGTAACTCCCTCCCTTTCTCTGTAACCTGCACCAGCCTCCCATCCCTCCCTATCTCTGTCACCTCCTCCAGCCCCTAAACCCCTCCCTATCTCTGTAACCTCCTCCAGCCTCTCAACCCCCATCTCTGTAACACCCGCCCCATCTCTGTACCTTGCACCAGCCTCACATCCCTCCCAATCTCTGTAACCTCCTCCAGCACCTACACCACTCCCTATCTCTGTAACCATCTCCAGCTCCTACACCCCTCCCTATCTCTGTAAACTCCTCCAGCCCCTACACTCCTCCCGATCTCTGTAACCTCCTCCAGGCTCTCACCCCACCATCTCTGTAACCTCCTCCAGCCTCCCATCCCTCCCTATCTCTGTAAAAACCTACAGCCCCTACACCCCTCCCTATCTCTGTAACCTCCACCAGCCCCTACACCCCTCCCTATCTCTGTTACCTCCTCCAGCCCCTACATCCTTACATATCTCTGTAACCTCCTCCAGCCCTACACCCATCCTTATCTCTGTAACTCCCTCCCTTTCTCTGTAACCTCCTCCAGCACCTACACCCCTCTCTATCTCTGTAACCCCCTCCAGCCTCTCATCCCTCCCTATCTCTGTAACCTCCTCCAGTCCCTACACCCCTCCCTATCTCTGTAACCTTCTCAAGCTCCTACAACCCTCCCTATTTCTGTAACTCCCTCCCTATCTCTGTAACCCCCTCCAGACTCTCATCCCTCCCTATCTCTGTAACCTCCACCAACCCATACAATTCTCCCTGTCTGTGTAACCTCCTCCAGCCCCTACACCCTTCCCTTTCTCTGTAACCTCCTCCAGAACCAACACCCCTCCATATCTCTGTAACCTCCTCCAGCCACACACCCCTCCCTATCTCTGTAACCTCCTCCAGCCCCTACATGTCTCCCTATCTCTGTAACCTCCTCCAGTACCTACACCCCTCCCTATCTCTGTAACCTCCTCCAGCCCCTACATGTCTCCCTATCTCTGTAACCTCCTCCAGTACCTACACCCCAACCTATCTCTGTATCCTCCTCCAGCCTCTCACGCCCCCATCTCTGTAACTCCCTCCCCATCTCTGTAACCTGCAACAGCCTCCCATCCCACCCTAGATCTGTAAACTCCTCCAGCCTCTGATCACTCCCTATTTCTGTAACCTCCTCTAGGCCCTACACCTCTCCCTATTTCTGTAATCTCCTCCAGCCCCTACACCTCTCCCTATCTCTGTAACATCCTCCAGCCCCTACACCCCTCCCTATCTATGTAACCTCCTCCAGCCCATACACCCCTCCCCATCTCTGTAACCTCCTCCAGTCCCTGCACCACTCCTTATCTCTGTAACCTCCTCTGGCTCCTACACGCCTCCCTATCTCTGTAACCTACTCCGGCCCCTGCACCACTCCCTATATCTGTAACCTCCTCTGGCTCTTACACCCCTCCCTATCTCTGTAACCTCCTCCAGCTCCTACACCCCTTCCTACTCTGTAACCTCCTCCATCCCTACACCTTCCCTATCTCTGTAACCTGCTCCAGCCCATACACCTCTCCCTGTCTGTGTAACCTCCTCCAGGCCCTACACCCCTCGCTATCTCTGTAACCTCCTCCAGCACCTACACCCCTCTCTATCTCTGTAACCCCCTCCAGTCCCTACACCCCTCCCTATCTCTGTAACCTCCTCAAGCTCCTACAACCCTCCCTATTTCTGTAACTCCCTCCCTATCTCTGTAACCCCCTCCAGACTCTCATCCCTCCCTATCTCTGTAACCTCCACCAGCCCATACACTCCTCCCTGTCTGTGTAACCTCCTCCAGCCCCTACACACGTCCCTATCTCTCTAACCTCCTCCAGTCCCTACACCCCTCCCTTTCTCTGTATCCTCCTCCAGAACCTACACCCCTCCATATCTTTGTAACCCACTCCAGCCCCACACCCCTCCCTATCACTGTAACCTCCTCCAGCACCCACAATCCTCACTATCTCTGTAACCTCCTACAGCCTCTACACCCCGCCCTATCTCTGTAACCTCCACCAGCTCCTACACCCCTTCCTACTCTGTAACTTCCTCCACCCCTACAACCCTCCTTATTTCTGTCAATCCCTCCCTATCTCTGTAACCTCCTCCAGCCCTACACCCCACCCTATCTCTATAACCTCCTCCAGTCCATACACTCCCCCCTATCCCTGTAACCTCCTCCAACCCCTACAGCCCTCCCTATCTCGGTAACCTCCTCCAGCCCTACACCCCACCCTATCTCTATAACCTCCTCCAGTCCATACACTCCTCCCTATCCCTGTAACCTCCTCCAACCCCTACAGCCCTCCCTATCTCGGTAACTTCCTCCAGCCCCTACAACCCTTGCTATCTCTGTAACCTCTTCCAGCCCCTACACCACTCCCTATCTCTGTAACCTCCTCTGGTTCCTAACCCCTCCCTATCTCTGTAACCTCCTCAGCTCCTACACCCCTCCTTATTTCTGTAACTCCCTCTCTATCTCTGTAATTTCCTATCTCTGTAAACCCCTCCAGCCCCTACACCCCTCCATATCTCTGTAACCTCCTCCGGCTCCTACACCTCTCCCTATCTCTCTAAACTCCTCCAGCCTATCACCCCTCCCTATCTCCGTAACCTCCTCCAGTCCCTATACCCTCCCTGTCTCTGTAAACTCCTCCAGCTCTACACCCCTCCCTATCTCTGTAACCTCCTCCGGCTCCTACTCCTCACCCTATCTCTGTAACCTCCTCCAGTCCCTAGACCCCTCCCTAAATCTGTAACCTCCTCCAACCCCTACACGCCTCCCTATCTCTGTAACATCCTCCAGCCGCTCATCGCTCCCTATCTCTGTAACCTCCTGCAGACCCTACCCCCCTCCCTATCTCTGTAACTTCCTCCAGCCTCTACACCTCCCCCTATCTCTGTAACCTCCTCCAGTCCCTACACTCCCTCTCTATCCTTGTAACCTCCTCCAACCCCTACACCCCTCCCTATCTCTGTAACCTCCTCCAGCCCCTACACCCCGCCCTATCTCTGTAACCTCCACCAGCCTCTCACCCCCCCCATCTCTGTAACTGCGGCCCCATCTCTGTACCCCGCACCAGCCTCCCATCCCTCCCTATCTCTGTAACCTCCTCCAGCCCTACACGCTTCCCTATCTCTGTAACCCCCTCCAGCCTCTCATCGCTCACTATCTCTGTAACTTCCTCCTGCCCCTACACCCCTCCCTATCTCTGTAACCACCTCCAGCCCCTACACCCCTATCTCTGTAACCTCCTCCAATCCCTACACCCCTCCCTATCTTGGTAACACCCTCCCGCCTCTCATCCCTCCCTATCTCTGTAACCTCCACCAGCCCCTACACCTTCCCTATCTCTGTAACCTCATCCAACCACTACACCCCTCCCTATCTCTGTAACCTCCTCCAGACCTACACCCCTCTTATCTCTGTAATTCCCTCCCTTTCTCTGTAACCCCCTCCAGCCTCTCATCTCTCCCTATCTCTGTAACCTCCTCCAGCCCCTACACCCCTTTCTATCTCTGTAACACCCTCCAGCTCCTACACCTCTCCCTATCTCTGTAACCTCCTCCAGCCCCTACAACCCTCCCTATCTCTGTAACACCCTCCAGCTCCTACACCTCTCCCTATCTCTGTAACCTCCTCCAGCCCCTACAACCCTCCCTATCTCTGTAACCTCCTCCAGCCTCTGATCACCCCCTATTTCTGTAACCTCCTCCAGCCCCTACACCTCTCCCTATCTCTGTAACCTCCTCCAGCCCCTACAACCCTATCTCTGTAACTTCCTATCTCTGTAACCTCCTCCAGCCCCTACAACCCTCCCTATTTCTGTAACTCCCTCCCTATCTCTGTTGCCCCCTCCATCCTCTCATCTCTCCCTATCTCTGTAACCTCCTCCAGCCCCTACACCCCTCCCTATCTCTGTAACCTCCTCCAGTCCCTACACTCCTCCCTCTCCCTGTAACCTTCTCCAACCCCTACAACCCACCCTATCTCTGTAACCACCTCCAGCCCCTACACCCCTCCCTATCTCTGTAACCTCCTCCAGCCTCTCAACCCCCATCTCTGTAACACCCGCCCCATCTCTGTACCTTGCACCAGCGTCACATCCCTCCCTATATCTGTAACCTCCTCCAGCCCCTTCACCTCTCCCTTGCTGTGTAACCTCCTCCAGCCCTACACGCTTCCCTATCTCTGTCACCCCCTCCAGCCTCTCATTGCTCCCTATCTCTCTAACCTCCTCCAGCCCCTACACCTCCCCCAATCTCTGTAACCTCCTCCAGCCCCTACACTCCTCCCGATCTCTGTAACCTCCTCCAGGCTCTCACCCCACCATCTCTGTAACTACCTCCCCATCTCTGTAACCCGCACCAGCCTCCCATCCCTCGCTATCTCTGTCACCTCCTCCAGCCCCTACACCCCTCCCTATCTCTGTAACCACCTCCAGCTCCTACACCCCTCCCTATCTCTGTAACTTCCTCCGGCCCCTACACCCCTCCCTATCTCTGTAACTTCCTCCAGCCCCTACACCCCTTCCTATCTCTGTAACCACCTCCAGCTCCTACACCCCTCCCTATTTCTGTAACCTCCTCCAGCCCCTACACCCCTCCCTATCTCTGTAACCTCCTCCAGCCCCTACAACCCTCCCTATCTCTGTAAAAACCTACAGCCCCTACACCCCTCCCTATCTCTGTAACCTCCACCAGCCCCTACACCCCTCCCTATCTCTGTACCCTCCTCCAGCCCCTACACCCCTCCCTTTCTCTGTTACCTCCTCCAGCCCCTACATCCTTACATATCTCTGTAACCTCCTCCAGCCCTACAACCATCCTTATCTCTGTAACTCCCTCCCTTTCTCTGAAACCCCCTCCAGTCTCTCATCCCTCCCTATCTCTGTAACCTCCTCCAGCCCATACACCCCTCCCTGTCTGTGTAACCTCCTCCAGCCCCTACACCCCTCGCTATCTCTGTAACCTCCTCCAGCACCTACACCCCTCTCTATCTCTGTAACCCCCTCCAGTCCCTACACCCCTCCCTATCTCTGTAACCTCCTCAAGCTCCTACAACCCTCCCTATTTCTGTAACTCCCTCCCTATCTCTGTAACCCCCTCCAGACTCTCATCCCTCCCTATCTCTGTAACCTCCACCAGCCCATACACTCCTCCCTGTCTGTGTAACCTCCTCCAGCCCCTACACCCTTCCCTTTCTCTGTATCCTCCTCCAGACCCTACACCCCTCCATATCTTTGTAACCCACTCCAGCCCCACACCCCTCCCTATCTCTGTAACCTCCTCCAGCACCCACAATCCTCACTATCTCTGTAACCTCCTACAGCCTCTACACCCCGCCCTATCTCTGTAACCTCCACCAGCTCCTACACCACTTCCTACTCTGTAACTTCCTCCACCCCTACAACCCTCCTTATTTCTGTCAATCCCTCCCTATCTCTGTAACCTCCTCCAGCCCTACACCCCACCCTATCTCTATAACCTCCTCCAGTCCATACACTCCCCCCTATCCCTGTAACCTCCTCCAACCCCTACAGCCCTCCCTATCTCGGTAACCTCCTCCAGCCCTACACCCCACCCTATCTCTATAACCTCCTCCAGTCCATACACTCCTCCCTATCCCTGTAACCTCCTCCAACCCCTACAGCCCTCCCTATCTCGGTAACCTCCTCCAGCCCCTACACCCCTTGCTATCTCTGTAACCTCTTCCAGCCCCTACACCCCTCCCTATCTCTGTAACCTCCTCAGCTCCTAACCCCTCCTTATTTCTGTAACTCCCTCTCTATCTCTGTAATTTCCTATCTCTGTAACCCCCTCCAGCCCCTACACCCCTCCATGTCTCTGTAACCTCCTCCGGTTCCTACACCTCTCCCTATCTCTGTTACCTCCTCCAGCTCTACACCCTTCCCTTTCTCTGTATCCTCCTCCAGACCCTACACCCCTCCATATCTCTGTAACCCTCTCCAGCCCCACACCCCTCCCTATCTCTGTAACCTCCTACAGCCTCTACACCCCGCCCTTTCTCTGTAACCTCCTCCAGCCCCTACATGCCTCCCTATCTCAGTAACTTCCTCCAGCCCCTACACCCTTCGCTATATCTGTAACCTCCTCCAGCCCCTACACCCCTCCCTATCTCTGTAACCTCCTCCAGTACCTACACCCCTCCCTATCTCTGTAACCTCCTACAGCCTCTCACGCCCCCATCTCTGTAACTCCCTCCCCATCTCTGTAACCTGCAACAGCCTCCCATCCCACTCTAGATCTGTAAACTCCTCCAGCCTCTGATCACTCCCTATTTCTGTAACCTCCTCTAGCCCCTACACCTCTCCCTATTTCTGTAACCTCCTCCAGCCCCTACACCTCTCCCTATCTCTGTAACCTCCTCCTGCCTCTACACCCCTCCCTATCTATGTAACCTCCTCCAGCCCGTACACCCCTCCCTATCGCTGTAACAACCTCCAGTCCCTGCACCACTCCTTATCTCTGTAACCTCCTCTGGCTCCTACACGCCTCCCTATCTCTGTAACCTACTCCGGCCCCTGCACCACTCCCTATATCTGTAACCTCCTCTGGCTCTTACACCCCTCCCTATCTCAGTAACCTCCTCCGGCCCCTACAAACCTCCTTATTTCTGTCACTCCCTCCCTATCGCTGTAACCCCCACCATCCTCTCATTCCGCCCTATCCCTGTAACCTCCTCCAACCCCTACAGCCCTCCCTATCTCTGTAACCTCCTCCAGTCCATACAACACTCCCTATCTCTGTAACCTCCTCTGGTTCCTACACTCCTCCCTATCTCTGTAAACTCCTCAGCTCCTACACCCCTCCTTATCTCTGTAACTCTATCTCTATCTCTGTAATTTCCTATCTCTGTAACCCCCTCCAGCCCCTACACCCCTCCATATCTCTGTAACCTCCTCCGGCTCCTACACCTCTCCCTATCTCTCTAAACTCCTCCAGCCTTTCACCCCTCCCTATCTCCGTAACCTCCTCCAGCCCCTACACCTCCCCCTATCTCTGTAACCTCCTCCAGTCCCTACACTCCTCTCTATCCTTGTAACCTCCTCCAACCTGCTACACCCCTCCCTATCTCTGTAACCTCCTCCAGCCCCTACACCCCACCCTTTCTCTGTAACCTCCTCCAGCCTCTCACCCCCCATCTCTGTATCCCGCACCAGCCTCCCATCCCTCCCTATACCTGTAACCTCCTCCATCCCCTACTCCTCTCCCTATCTCTGTAACCTCCTCCAGCCCTACACGCTTCCCTATCTCTGTAATCCCCTCCAGCCTCTCATCGCTCCCTATCTCTGTAACCTCCTCCTGCCCCTACACCCCTCCCTATCTCTGTAACCACCTCCAGCCCCTACACCCCTATCTCTGTAACCTCCTCCAATCCCTACACCCCTCCCTATCTCAGTAACCCCCTTCAGCCTTTCATCCCTCCCTATCTCTGTAACCCCCTCCAGCTCCAACACCCCTCCCTATCTCTGTAACCTCCTCCAGCCCCTACACCTTCCCTATCTCTGTAACCTCATCCAGCCACTACACCCCTCCCTATCTCTGTAACCTCCTCCAGCCACTACAACCCTCCCTATATCTGTAATCTCCTACAGCCCCTACACCCCTCCCTATCTCTGTAACCTCCTCCAGCCCCTACACCCCTCCCTATCTCTGTAACCTCCTCCAGCCCCTACACCCGTCCCTCTCTCTGTAACCTCCTCCAGCCCCTACACCCCTTGCTATCTCTGTAACCTCTTCCAGCCCCTACACCACTCCCTATCTCTGTAACCTCCTCTGGTTCCTAACCCCTCCCTATCTCTGTAACCTCCTCAGCTCCTACACCCCTCCTTATTTCTGTAACTCCCTCTCTATCTCTGTAATTTCCTATCTCTGTAAACCCCTCCAGCCCCTACACCCCTCTATATCTCTGTAACCTCCTCCGGCTCCTACACCTCTCCCTATCTCTCTAAACTCCTCCAGCCTATCACCCCTCCCTATCTCCGTAACCTCCTCCAGTCCCTACACCCTCCCTGTCTCTGTAAACTCCTCCAGCTCTACACCCCTCCCTATCTCTGTAACCTCCTCCGGCTCCTACTCCTCACCCTATCTCTGTAACCTCCTCCAGTCCCTAGACCCCTCCCTAAATCTGTAACCTCCTCCAACCCCTACACGCCTCCCTATCTCTGTAACATCCTCCAGCCGCTCATCGCTCCCTATCTCTGTAACCTCCTGCAGACCCTACCCCCCTCCCTATCTCTGTAACTTCCTCCAGCCCCTACACCTCCCCCTATCTCTGTAACCTCCTCCAGTCCCTACACTCCCTCTCTATCCTTGTAACCTCCTCCAACCCCTACACCCCTCCCTATCTCTGTAACCTCCTCCAGCCCCTACACCCCTCCATATCTCTGTAACCTCCTCCGGCTCCTACACCTCTCCCTATCTCTCTAAACTCCTCCAGCCTATCACCCCTCCCTATCTCCGTAACCTCCTCCAGTCCCTACACCCTCCCTGTCTCTGTAAACTCCTCCAGCTCTACACCCCTCCCTATCTCTGTAACCTCCTCCGGCTCCTACACCTCTCCCTATCTCTCTAAACTCCTCCAGCCTATCACCCCTCCCTATCTCCGTAACCTCCTCCAGTCCCTACACCCTCCCTGTCTCTGTAAACTCCTCCAGCTCTACACCCCTCCCTATCTCTGTAACCTCCTCCGGCTCCTACTCCTCACCCTATCTCTGTAACCTCCTCCAGTCCCTAGACCCCTCCCTAAATCTGTAACCTCCTCCAACCCCTACACGCCTCCCTATCTCTGTAACATCCTCCAGCTGCTCATCGCTCCCTATCTCTGTAACCTCCTGCAGACCCTACCCCCCTCCCTATCTCTGTAACTTCCTCCAGCCCCTACACCTCCCCCTATCTCTGTAACCTCCTCCAGTCCCTACACTCCCTCTCTATCCTTGTAACCTCCTCCAACCCCTACACCCCTCCCTATCTCTGTAACCTCCTCCAGCCCCTACACCCCGCCCTATCTCTGTAACCTCCACCAGCCTCTCACCCCCCCCATCTCTGTAACTGCGGCCCCATCTCTGTACCCCGCACCAGCCTCCCATCCCTCCCTATCTCTGTAACCTCCTCCAGCCCTACATGCTTCCCTATCTCTGTAACCCCCTCCAGCCTCTCATCGCTCACTATCTCTGTAACTTCCTCCTGCCCCTACACCCCTCCCTATCTCTGTAACCACCTCCAGCCCCTACACCCCTATCTCTGTAACCTCCTCCAATCCCTACACCCCTCCCTATCTTGGTAACACCCTCCCGCCTCTCATCCCTCCCTATCTCTGTAACCTCCACCAGCCCCTACACCTTCCCTATCTCTGTAACCTCATCCAACCACTACACCCCTCCCTATCTCTGTAACCTCCTCCAGGCCCTACAACCCTCCCTATATCTGTAACCTCCTACAGCCCCTACACCCCTCCCTATCTCTGTAACCTCCTCCAGCCCCTACACCCCTCCCTATCTCTGTACCCTCCTCCATCCCCTATACCCCTCCCTGTCTCTGTAACCTCCTCCAGACCTACACCCCTCTTATCTCTGTAATTCCCTCCCTTTCTCTGTAACCCCCTCCAGCCTCTCATCTCTCCCTATCTCTGTAACCTCCTCCAGCCCCTACACCCCTTTCTATCTCTGTAACACGCTCCAGCTCCTACACCTCTCCCTATCTCTGTAACCTCCTCCAGCCCCTACAACCCTCCCTATCTCTGTAACCTCCTCAAGCCTCTGATCACTCCCTATTTCTGTAACCTCCTCCAGCCCCTACACCTCTCCCTATCTCTGTAACCTCCTCCAGCCCCTACAACCCTATCTCTGTAACTTCCTATCTCTGTAACCTCCTCCAGCCCCTACAACCCTCCCTATTTCTGTAACTCCCTCCCTATCTCTGTTGCCCCCTCCATCCTCTCATCCCTCCCTATCTCTGTAACCTCCTCCAGCCCCTACACCCCTCCCTATCTCTGTAACCTCCTCCAGTCCCTACACTCCTCCCTCTCCCTGTAACCTTCTCCAACCCCTACAACCCTCCCTATCTCTGTAACCACCTCCAGCCCCTACACCCCTCCCTATCTCTGTAACCTCCTCCAGCCTCTCAACCCCCATCTCTGTAACACCCGCCCCATCTCTGTACCTTGCACCAGCCTCACATCCCTCCCTATATCTGTAACCTCCTCCAGCCCCTTCACCTCTCCCTTGCTGTGTAACCTCCTCCAGCCCTACACGCTTCCCTATCTCTGTCACCCCCTCCAGCCTCTCATTGCTCCCTATCTCTCTAACCTCCTCCAGCCCCTACACCTCCCCCAATCTCTGTAACCTCCTCCAGCCCCTACACTCCTCCCGATCTCTGTAACCTCCTCCAGGCTCTTACCCCACCATCTCTGTAACTACCTCCCCATCTCTGTAACCCGCACCAGCCTCCCATCCCTCGCTATCTCTGTCACCTCCTCCAGCCCCTACACCCCTCCCTATCTCTGTAACCACCTCCAGCTCCTACACCCCTCCCTATCTCTGTAACTTCCTCCGGCCCCTACACCCCTCCCTATCTCTGTAACTTCCTCCAGCCCCTACACCCCTCCCTATCTCTGTAACCACCTCCAGCTCCTACACCCCTCCCTATTTCTGTATCCTCCTCCAGCCCCTACACCCCTCCCTATCTCTGTAACCTCCTCCAGCCCCTACAACCTTCCCTATCTCTGTAAAAACCTACAGCCCCTACACCCCTCCCTATCTCTGTAACCTCCACCAGCCCCTACACCCCTCCCTATCTCTGTACCCTCCTCCAGCCCCTACACCCCTCCCTTTCTCTGTTACCTCCTCCAGCCCCTACATCCTTACATATCTCTGTAACCTCCTCCAGCCCTACAACCATCCTTATCTCTGTAACTCCCTCCCTTTCTCTGAAACCCCCTCCAGTCTCTCATCCCTCCCTATCTCTGTAACCTCCTCCAGCCCATACACCCCTCCCTGTCTGTGTAACCTCCTCCAGCCCCTACACCCCTCGCTATCTCTGTAACCTCCTCCAGCACCTACACCCCTCTCTATCTCTGTAACCCCCTCCAGTCCCTACACCCCTCCCTATCTCTGTAACCTCAAGCTCCTACAACCCTCCCTATTTCTGTAACTCCCTCCCTATCTCTGTAACCCCCTCCAGACACTCATCCCTCCCTATCTCTGTAACCTCCACCAGCCCATACACTCCTCCCTGTCTGTGTAACCTCCTCCAGCCCCTACACCCTTCCCTTTCTCTGTATCCTCCTCCAGACCCTACACCCCTCCATATCTTTGTAAGCCACTCCAGCCCCACACCCCTCCCTATCTCTGTAACCTCCTCCAGCACCCACAATCCTCACTATCTCTGTAACCTCCTACAGCCTCTACACCCCGCCCTATCTCTGTAACCTCCACCAGCTCCTACACCACTTCCTACTCTGTAACTTCCTCCACCCCTACAACCCTCCTTATTTCTGTCAATCCCTCCCTATCTCTGTAACCTCCTCCAGCCCTACACCCCACCCTATCTCTATAACCTCCTCCAGTCCATACACTCCCCCCTATCCCTGTAACCTCCTCCAACCCCTACAGCCCTCCCTATCTCGGTAACCTCCTCCAGCCCTACACCCCACCCTATCTCTATAACCTCCTCCAGTCCATACACTCCTCCCTATCCCTGTAACCTCCTCCAACCCCTACAGCCCTCCCTATCTCGGTAACCTCCTCCAGCCCCTACACCCCTTGCTATCTCTGTAACCTCTTCCAGCCCCTACACCCCTCCCTATCTCTGTAACCTCCTCAGCTCCTACACCCCTCCTTATTTCTGTAACTCCCTCTCTATCTCTGTAATTTCCTATCTCTGTAACCCCCTCCAGCCCCTACACCCCTCCATATCTCTGTAACCTCCTCCGGTTCCTACACCTCTCCCTATCTCTGTTACCTCCTCCAGCTCTACACCCTTCCCTTTCTCTGTACCCTCCTCCAGACCCTACACCCCTCCATATCTCTGTAACCCTCTCCAGCCCCACACCCCTCCCTATCTCTGTAACCTCCTACAGCCTCTACACCCCGCCCTTTCTCTGTAACCTCCTCCAGCCCCTACATGCCTCCCTATCTCAGTAACTTCCTCCAGCCCCTACACCCTTCGCTATATCTGTAACCTCCTCCAGCCCCTACACCCCTCCCTATCTCTGTAACCTCCTCCAGTACCTACACCCCTCCCTATCTCTGTAACCTCCTACAGCCTCTCACGCCCCCATCTCTGTAACTCCCTCCTCATCTCTGTAACCTGCAACAGCCTCCCATCCCACTCTAGATCTGTAAATTCCTCCAGCCTCTGATCACTCCCTATTTCTGTAACCTCCTCTAGCCCCTACACCTCTCCCTATTTCTGTAACCTCCTCCAGCCCCTACACCTCTCCCTATCTCTGTAACCTCCTCCTGCCTCTACACCCCTCCCTATCTATGTAACCTCCTCCAGCCCGTACTCCCCTCCCTATCTCTGTAACAACCTCCAGTCCCTGCACCACTCCTTATCTCTGTAACCTCCTCTGGCTCCTACACGCCTCCCTATCTCTGTAACCTACTCCGGCCCCTGCACCACTCCCTATATCTGTAACCTCCTCTGGCTCTTACACCCCTCCCTATCTCAGTAACCTCCTCCGGCCCCTACAAATCTCCTTATTTCTGTCACTCCCTCCCTATCGCTGTAACCCCCACCATCCTCTCATTCCGCCCTATCCCTGTAACCTCCTCCAACCCCTACAGCCCTCCCTATCTCTGTAACCTCCTCCAGTCCATACAACACTCCCTATCTCTGTAACCTCCTCTGGTTCCTACACCCCTCCCTATCTCTGTAACCTCCTCAGCTCCTACACCCCTCCTTATCTCTGTAACTCTATCTCTATCTCTGTAATTTCCTATCTCTGTAACCCCCTCCAGCCCCTACACCCCTCCATATCTCTGTAACCTCCTCCGGCTCCTACACCTCTCCCTATCTCTCTAAACTCCTCCAGCCTCTCACCCCTCCCTATCTCCGTAACCTCCTCCAGCCCCTACACCTCCCCCTATCTCTGTAACCTCCTCCAGTCCCTACACTCCTCTCTATCCTTGTAACCTCCTCCAACCTGCTACACCCCTCCCTATCTCTGTAACCTCCTCCAGCCCCTACACCCCACCCTTTCTCTGTAACCTCCTCCAGCCTCTCACCCCCCATCTCTGTATCCCGCACCAGCCTCCCATCCCTCCCTATACCTGTAACCTCCTCCATCCCCTACTCCTCTCCCTATCTCTGTAACCTCCTCCAGCCCTACACGCTTCCCTATCTCTGTAATCCCCTCCAGCCTCTCATCGCTCCCTATCTCTGTAACCTCCTCCTGCCCCTACACCCCTCCCTATCTCTGTAACCACCTCCAGCCCCTACACCCCTATCTCTGTAACCTCCTCCAATCCCTACACCCCTCCCTATCTCAGTAACCCCCTCCAGCCTTTCATCCCTCCCTATCTCTGTAACCCCCTCCAGCTCCAACACCCCTCCCTATCTCTGTAACCTCCTCCAGCCCCTACACCTTCCCTATCTCTGTAACCTCATCCAACCACTACACCCCTCCCTATCTCTGTAACCTCCTCCAGCCCCTACAACCCTCCCTATATCTGTAATCTCCTACAGCCCCTACACCCCTCCCTATCTCTGTAACCTCCTCCAGCCCCTACACCCCTCCCTATCTCTGTACCCTCCTCCATCCCCTATACCCCTCCCTATCTCTGTAACCTCCTGCAGACCTACACCCATCTTATCTCTGTAACTCCCTCCCCATCTCTGTAACCTGCACCAGCCTCCCATCCCTCCCTATCTCTGTAACCTCCTCCAGCCTCGCATCACTCCCTATTTCTGTAACCTCCTCCAGCCCCTACACCTCTCCCTATCTCTGTAACCTCCTCCAGCCCCTACAACCCTCCCTATCTCTGTAACTTCCTATCTCTGTAACCTCCTCCAGCCCCTACAACCCTCCCTATTTCTGTAACTCCCTCCCTATCTCTGTTACCCCCCTCCATCCTCTCATCCCTCCCTATCTCTGTAACCTCCTGCAGCCCCTACACCCCTCCCTATCTCTGTAAACCCCTGCAGTCCCTACACTCCTCCCTATCCCTGTAACCTTCTCCAACCCCTACAACCCTCCCTATCCCTGTAACCACCTCCAGCCCCTACACCCCTCCCTATCTCTGTAACCTTCTCCAGCCCGTACACCCCTCTGTAACCTCCTCCAGCCCTTACACCCCTCCCTATCTCTGTAACCTTCTCCAGCCCGTACACCCCTCTGTAACCTCCTCCAGCCCTTACACCCCTCCGTATCTCTGTAACCTCCTCCAGACTCTACACCCCTCTCTATCTCTGTAACCTCCTCCAGACTCTACACCCCTCTCTATCTCTGTAACCTCCTCCAGACTCTACACCCCTCTCTATCTCTGTAACCTCCTCCAGACTCTACACCCCTCTCTATCTCTGTAACCTCCTCCAGCCCCTACCACCCTCGAGATTTGTCGTTCCTCCAATTCCGGCCTCTTGTCCATCCCCCGATTCCCATCGCTCCAACATTGGCGGCCGTGCCTTCAGCTCCAGGGGCCCTGAGCTCCAAGTCAAAATGTGTTTGCTAATCATTCCCATGAAGCAGCTTGGGATATTATAGTAGGTCATAGGTGTTGTTGGAGTGGGAGTTGGTGTTTGACCATGCTCAGAGGGCCTGAGTGCAGTTACCTTCTCTTGGGTCCATGTTGGGCAGACGGCCATGCTTTCCAGATTATCAATGGAACTGAGATCCAGTGACTTTACCTCACTCACACGGAGCATGCTGACGAGGGATTGCAGATTGGCAATTTCTTCCTGGGTGAAACTGGATGTTGCTCCCCATGCCTGCAACACACAAACAGACGGACGAGTCAAGCTGGCAACCCTCACAGCGAGGCATCACTTAACCTTTGGCTATGCACCTGTAATACTGCCGTGGCTCTGGGTACAGCAAGCTGCTCCCTTCCCTCTGAGCCACAGAAGGTTTGAGTCTGACTGCAGGGTCCTGAGGACAAAATACGGACTCAATTCTCCCAGTGCCAGTAGTGAGGGAGTGCCGCACAGCCAGAGGTGTCGTCTGCTCTCTCAGGCGGGTATGTAAAACATAACCCCCGCCCCCCGACTTCCCCTGCCTCCCCGGCTGCTATTGGAAGAAGATAGTGCAGAGAACCTCTCCTGCCCTGGGGCCAATATTTACCCCTCAACCAAGATCACAGACGAAACAGATGATGGGGGTCACCCCTCCGAACCCACATCCAGCCCGGACTCCTCGCCTGCTTTAATCTCACGCGGTGGGTGTTACCTCCACTGCCTTGTCCATCAGAGCAACGCGCTGCTCGTCTGAGAAGCTGCGGATTGAAGCCAGCACATCAATCGTGTCCTCAAAGGTCTCCGTCGACATCCACGTGAGCTGCTTTGGTGTCCAGAGTGCGTTGGCCTCCCCCAGTTCCTGGATTTCCTCGCTGGTGGGGGTCTTGCTGCATGAGGCTATTTCAATGGGAAACAGGAGTGACGTTTAATTAATCCTTCACCCCTCTGCACCCCTCACCCTCCTCCACTGCCTTCCCACCCTCCCTCCCCCTCCATCATCCCCTCCCTCTCCCTATGCCTCCCTCTCCTTCACTTTCCCTCCCTCACCCTTCGCCCCCCTCCCTCCATCCCCGACACTCCCTCACTCATCTTACCCCTCCATCCCACTTCCCTCTCTTTCCAACTTCCTCCATCCCTTTCACTCACCCTCCCCTCCACCTCCCTCTGTCTGCATCCCTCCATCACTCCCCCTACATCACCTCTTCCCTCTCCTTATGTATCCCTCCTTCTCCCTCCCTCATTCACCCACTCCATCCCCCTCTCCCTCTTTCCCTCCCCTTCATTCTCCCTCCCCTCCCTCCTTTGTCCCCTTTCCCTCACCTTTCTTCGTCCACATCTCTCCATCCCTCCAACTCCGTCACTCACCCTCCCCTCCATCCCTCTGTCCCTCCATCTCCATCCCTCCCCCTCCCTCCTTCATCCCCTTCCCTCCCCCTCTGTCCCCCCTACCCTCCTTTGTCCCCATCCCTCCCTCCCACTCCTTCACATCCTCCCCTCCCTCACTCAACCTCCCCTTCATTCTCCGTCCCCCATCCCTCCTTTATCCCCCCTTCCCTCCTCCTCTGTTCCCCTCACCCTCCTTTATCCTCAACCTTCCTTCCCTCACTCACCCTCCCCCACCATCCCCGAGCCACATCGGGAGATATTAGAGATAAGAAGCTCGGTCAAAGAGGTCTGTTTTAGGCAGCGTCTTACAGAAAGAGAGAGGGAGGTGGAGAGGTCTAGGGAGGGACTTCGAGATCTTAGGGCCCAGGCAACTGAAGGCACGGCCACCAATGGTGGAGCGATGGGAATCTGGGGATGCACAAGAGGCTGGAATTGGAGGAGCACAGAGATCTCGGAGGGTTGTAGGGGCTGGAGGAGGTTACAGAGATAGGGAGGGGTGTAGGGGCTAAGGGAGGTTACAGAGATAGGGAGTGGGTGTTGGGGCTGGAGGAGGTTACAGAGATAGGGAGGGGTGTAGGGGCTGGAGGAGGTTACAGAGATAGGGAGGGGTGTAGGGGCTGGAGGAGGTTACAGAGATAGGGAGGGGTGTAATGTCTGGAGGAGGTAAAAGAGATAGGGAGGGGTGTAAGGTCTGGAGGAGGTAAAAGAGATAGGGAGGGCTGTAAAGTTTGGAGGTGGTTACAGGGATAGGGAGGGGTGGAGGAGCTGGAGGAAGTTACAGAGATAGGGAGGGGTGTAGGGGCTGGAGGAGGTTACAGAGATAGGGAGGGAGTTACAGAGATAGGGAGGGGTGTAGGGGCTGGAGGAGGTTACAGAGATAGGGAGGGGTGTAGGGGCTGGAGGAGGTTACAGAGATAGGGAGGGGTGTAGGGGCTGGAGAAGGTTACAGAGATAGGGAGGGGTGTAGGGGCTGGAGGAGCTTACAGAGATAGGGAGGGGTGTAGGGGCTCGAGGAGGTTACACAGTTAGGGAGGGGTGTAGAGGCTGGAGGAGGTTACAGAGATAGGGAGGGGTGTAGAGGCTGGAGGAGGTTACAGAGAAAGGAAGGGGTGTAGGGGCTGGAGGAGGTTACAGAGAAAGGAAGGGGTGTAGGGGCTGGAGGAGGTTAAAGAGATAGGGAGGGGTGAGGTCACGGAGGGATTTGAAACCATTGTTGCTGATGCAGAAGTCGATGTAGATCAGGCAACCGGGAAGGGGCGGTTGGGTGGGGTGGGGTCTGATGTAGGGACGCCGGGGAGAAGATACAGGACACAATTACAGGTTAGGATATGAGGACAGCAGAGATTTGATCAAGCTGATGTTTACAGAGTGTGGAAGGTAGGGAGACCATCGGGGAGAGCCGCTTCCCGCTTGACAATCCGTGAGAACCATTGCCGCCGGCTCCTCTTCCTTCCAGCCAACAGGGCCCCTGTGCCAGGACAGGAGCAGCCAGCACAGAGCCAGGGCCCAGGCAGGAGGACGGGGGTGAGCTGACGTAGAACGGCGGGAGAAGTGGTGGACGTTACCTGCCCAGGTTCTCCGCAAGTCATCCCCTGCTGGGTCGCCCGCCATGATGATGAAAATCCTGCGCTGGCTCTGGATCCTAACGCCACTGGTATCGAACTCTGGCAGGACAGCGGGGCCCGGCGCCGCCTGAGAGGCTGAGCACTTCAACAGGGCGTCTTTAACTGTGGTCTGCAAACCAAAACAGGCCACCGCGTCAAGCCAGCTCGCATCCCCTCACCAAGCGCTTTCCAGCCAGTGAGGGAGTTTCCTGCCACATTCCCACTGCCTGTGCAGGAAACGTGACACCGACCGTTGGCGCACAGCAAGATCCCACCAACAGCAATGTTGATAATGAGTGGGGATCGCCGTTACTATTTTCAGGTCCATTTCAGCCCAACCCCCACCCGCCCCCCCCAACCCCCAACTGGACACTCAAGGTGGGGGGGGCGATTTCCCCAGCACCCATCCAACCCCAGCTCTTCTTCGAAATGGGATAATCCACATCACCCTCCAAGGGGAAGGGCGGGGGGGGGGGGGGCGCACGGGTCAGAAAAGCACAGCAAGATCCCACAAAACAGCGATCGGGTATTGACCAAAACCTGTGTTGCAGTTTTTTTTTTATTCCTTAAAAAGTGGCGATGGTGAAGGGGTTAAAAAAAACGTCTGCCCAAAACCAACCTCACCCTCACCCCGGCCGCTTGTCGGCCAGCCAGCCTGTGCAGAGCAAGATCCCACAAAGGGAGCCGGGTCAGCCAGCTGATGCGTTGCTGGGCGGCGACTGGCAGAGGGAGGGATTGGGGGTGGTAGGGGATCTGGCGTCTATATCCGGAGGGAGGGGGAGAGAGACAGGACGGGGGTTGGGGGAGCTGTAACCAGCTCGCTAAACGTCACCGGCCACCTCCCAAGGCACGGGCGGGCACTCCTTGGGAGCGCAGCGACTGTCGTTATGTAGGGAAGCTGGTGGCAGCCATTTTGCGTATGGCAAGAGCCCACAAGGAGGAGGTAGATGGAGGGCGAGGCTGAGCAAGGGAGTGACTATGCTTTGAGAAGAGCCCATGACAGTGGCGGGGTGGTGTGAAATCTGTCTAGCAAGCGCTGCAATGACTCACCGTATTTGGGAGCTGGAGTAACATGTCCTCACCCAATAACGTGATCATTGACCCAAGTGAAGTAACCGTATCTGCCGTCCATTAGGAAACAACTCTGGGAGGGCCGTAAACAGAAAATAGTGATTAGGTCCCAGTTCATCTGAGTCCGAGAGAGATAGAGAGAGAGAGATCCATTGTCCCGACACCCCGGCTGATCCAGTTAGGAAACAAATTCATGACATGAGTTGGGGGTTGGGTGGAGGGATGGGTGGGTGGGTGGAGGGGGAGGTGGCAGGAGGGGTGGTGGGGGTGCAGGAGGCTGTGCTGCACTGTTGGAGGGTCAGTAATTGAGGGTGTGCTGCACTACTAGAGAGTCCGCATTTGAGGGTGTGCTGCACTGTTGGAGGGTCAGTAATTGAGGGTGTGCTGCACTATTGGTTTGTCAGTAATTGTGGGTGTTCTGCACTGTCGGAAGGTCAGTAATTGAAGGTGTGTAGCAATATTGGAGGATCAGTAATTGAAGTTGTGCTGCATTATTGTAGTGTCAGTAATTGAGGGTGTGCTGCACTACTGGAGTGTCAGTAATTGACGGTGTGCTGCACTTTTGGAGGGTCAATAATTAAGGGCCTGCTGCACTACTAGCGTGTCAGTAATTGAGGGTTTGCTGCACTATTGGTGTGTCAGTAATTTTGGGTGTGCTGCACTATTCGAGTGTAAGCAATTGAGGGTGTGCAGCACTATTGGAATGTCAGTAATTGGGGGTGTGCTGAACTGTAGGTGTACTATTGAAGTGTAAGTAAAGGAGGGTGTGCTGCAGTATTGGAGTGTAAGTAATTAAAGGTTTCCTTCACTATTGGAGTGTCAGTAATTGAGGCTGTTCTGCACTCTCGGAATGTGAGTAATTGTGGTTGTGCTGCACGATTGGAGGATTGGTAACTGAGGGCGTGTCAGTAATTGAGGGTGTGCTGCATGATTGGAGGGTTGGTAATTCAGGGTGTGCTGCACTGTTGGCAGGTCAGTAATTGAGGGAATGCTGCACTATTGCATTGTAAGTAATTGAGGGCATGCTGCTTTATTGGAGGGTAAAAACTGAGTTGTGCTGTACTATTGGAGTGTCAGTAATTGAGAGTCTGCTCTGCTACTATAGTGTCAATAAATGGGGGGGGTGCTGCAATATTGCAGTGCAAGTAATTGAGGGGGTGCTGCACTGTTGGAGTGTCAGTAATTGAGGGTTTGCTGCACGATTGGAAGGTCAGTAATTGAGGATGTGCTGCACTATAGGCTTGTCATTAATTAAGGCTGTGCTGCACTATTGGAGTGTCAGTAATTGAGACCGTGCTATACTGTTGGAGTGTCAGTAATTGAGGGTGTGGTGCACTAGTGGATGGTCTGTAATTGAGGGTGTTCCACAATGTCAGAAGGTCAGTAATTGATGGTCTGATGCACTATTAGAGGGTCAGTGTTTGAGCGTGTGCTGCACTATTGGAGTTTCAGTAATTGATGGTGTGCTGCACTATTGGATTCTCAGTAAATGAGACTGTGCTGCATTATTGAAGAGTCATCAATTGAGTGTGTGCTGCAATTTTGGATTGTCAGTAATTGAGGGTGTGCTGCACTAGAGGTGTGCAAGTAATTGAGGGTGTGCTGCACTATTGGAGGGTCAGTAATTCAGGGTGTGCTGCACTATAGGTGTGGCAGTAATTGAGGGTGTGCTGCACTATTGGAGGGTCATTAATTGAGGGTGTGCTGCAGTATTGGAGGATCAGTAATTGAGGGTGTCCTGCACTACATGGGGTCAGTAATTGAGTGTGTGCTGCACTATTCGAGTGTCACTAATTGAGCGGGTGCTACACTATTGCAGTGTCAGTAATTGATAGTATGCTGCACTATTGGAGTGTCAGTAATGCATGGTGTGCACTATTCCAGTGTCAGTAATTGACGGTATGCTGCACTATTGGAGGGTCAGTAATTGAGGGTGTGCTGCACTATTGAAGTTTCAGTAATTGAGGGTGTGCTGCACTGTTGGAGTGTCAGTAATTGAGGGTGTGCTGCACTGTTGGAGTGTCAGTAATTGAGGATGTGCTGCACGATTGGAGTGTCAGTAATTGAGGCTGTGCTGCACGATTGGAGTGTTAGAAATTGGAGCTGTTCTGCACTTTTTAGAGTATGAGTAATTGAGGGTGTGCTGCACGTTTGGAGGTTCGGTAATTGAGGATCTGCTGCTCTATAAATGTATCAGTAAATTTCGTGTTCTGCTCTATTGGAGTGTAAGTAATTGAGGGTATGCTGCACTATTGGAGGGTCAGTAATTGAGTGTGTCCTGCACTATTTGAAGGTCAGTAATTGAGGGTGTGCTGCACTATTGGAGGGTCAGTAATTGAGGGTGTGCTGCACTATTTAAGTGTCAGTAATTGAGGGTGTGCTGCACTATTGAAGTGTCAGTAATTGAGAGTGTGCTGCACTATGGGTGGGTCAGTAATTGAGGGTGTGTTGCACTATTGGAGTGTCAGTAATTGAGTGTGTCCTGCACTATTTGAAGGTCAGTAATTGAGGGTTTGTTGCACTATTGGAGTTTCAGTAATTGAACGTGTGCTGCACTATTGGAATTTCAGAAATTGAGGGTGTGCTGCACTATTCGAGTGTCAGTAATTGAGGGCGTGCTGCACTATTCGAGTTTCAGTAATTGAGGGCGTGCTGCACTATTGGAGTTTCAGTAATTAACGGTATGTTGCACTATTGGAGTTTCAGTAATTGAGGGTGTGCTGCACTATTGGAGTTTCAGTAATTGAGGGTGTGCTGCACTATTGGAATTTCAGAAATTGAGGGTGTGCTGGACTATTCGAGTGTCAGTAATTGAGGGTGTGCTGCACTATTGGAGTTTCAGTAATTAACGGTATGTTGCAGTATTGGAGTTTCAGTAATTGAGGGTGTGCTGCACTATTGGAGTGTCAGTTAATTGAGGGTGTGCTGCAGTATTGGAGGATCAGTAATTGAGGGTGTGCTGCACTATTAGAGTTTCAGTAATTGAGGGTGTGCTGCACTATTGGAATTTCAGAAATTGAGGGTGTGCTGCACTATTGGAGTGTCAGTAATTGAGGGTGTGTTGCACTATTGGAGTGTCAGTAATTGAGTGTGTGCTGCACTATTGGAGTTTCAGTAATTGAGGGTGTGCTGCACTATTGGAATTTCAGAAATTGAGGGTGTGCTGCACTATTCGAGTGTCAGTAATTGAGGGTGTGCTGCACTATTGGAGCTTCAGTAATTGAGTGTGTCCTGCGCTATTTGAAGGTCAGTAATTGAGGGTGTGTTGCACTATTGAAGTGTCAGTAATTGAGGGTGTGCTGCACTATTGAAGTGTCAGTAATTGAGAGTGTGCTGCACTATGGGTGGGTCAGTAATTGAGGGTGTGTTGCACTATTGAAGTGTCAGTAATTGAGGGTGTCCTGCACTATTTGAAGGTCAGTAATTGAGGGTTTGCTGCACTATTGGAGTTTCAGTAATTGAGGGTGTGTTGCACTATTGAAGTGTCAGTAATTGAGAGTGTGCTGCACTATGGGTGGGTCAGTAATTGAGGGTGTGTTGCACTATTGAAGTGTCAGCAATTGAGGGTGTGCTGCACTATTGAAGTGTCAGTAATTGAGAGTGTGCTGCACTATGGGTGGGTCAGTAATTGAGGGTGTGTTGCACTATTGAAGTGTCAGTAATTGAGGGTGTCCTGCACTATTTGAAGGTCAGTAATTGAGGGTTTGCTGCACTATTGGAGTTTCAGTAATTGAGGGTGTGTTGCACTATTGGAGTTTCAGTAATTGAGGGTGTGCTGCACTATTGGAATTTCAGAAATTGAGGGTGTGCTGCACTATTCGAGTGTCAGTAATTGAGGGTGTGCTGCAATATTGGAGTTTCAGTAATTAACGGTATGTTGCAGTATTGGAGTTTCAGTAATTGAGGGTGTGCTGCACTATTGGAATGTCAGTAATTGAGGGTGTGCTGCAGTATTGGAGGATCAGTAATTGAGGGTGTGCTGCACTATTAGAGTTTCAGTAATTGAGGGTGTGCTGCACTATTGGAATTTCAGAAATTGAGGGTGTGCTGCACTATTGGAGTGTCAGTAATTGAGGGTGTGCTGCACTATTGGAGTGTCAGTAATTGAGTGTGTCCTGCACTATTTGAAGGTCAGTAATTGAGGGTATGCTGCACTATTGAAGTGTCAGTAATTGAGGGTGTGCTGCACTATTTGAAGGTCAGTAATTGAGGGTTTGCTGCACTATTGGAGTTTCAGTAATTGAGGGTGTGTTGCACTATTGAAGTGTCAGTAATTGAGGGTGTGCTGCACTATTGAAGTGTCAGTAATTGAGAGTGTGCTGCACTATGGGTGGGTCAGTAATTGAGGGTGTGTTGCACTATTGAAGTGTCAGTAATTGAGGGTGTACTGCACTATTTGAAGGTCAGTAATTGAGTGTTTGCTGCACTATTGGAGTTTCAGTAATTGAGGGTGTGTTGCACTATTGGAGTTTCAGTAATTGAGGGTGTGCTGCACTATTGGAATTTCAGAAATTGAGGGTGTGCTGCACTATTCGAGTGTCAGTAATTGAGGGTGTGCTGCAATATTGGAGTTTCAGTAATTAACGGTATGTTGCAGTATTGGAGTTTCAGTAATTGAGGGTGTGTTGCACTATTGGAGTTTCAGTAATTGAGGGTGTGCTGCACTATTGGAATTTCAGAAATTGAGAGTGTGCTGCACTATTCGAGTATCAGTAATTGAGGGTGTGCTGCACTATTCGAGTGTCAGTAATTGAGGGTGTGCTGCAGTATTGGAGGATCAGTAATTGAGGGTGTGCTGCACTATTAGAGTTTCAGTAATTGAGGGTGTGCTGCACTATTGGAATTTCAGAAATTGAGGGTGTGCTGCACTATTGGAGTGTCAGTAATTGAGGGTGTGCTGCAATATTGGAGTGTCAGTAATTGAGTGTGTGCTGCACCATTGGAGTTTCAGTAATTGAGGGTGTGCTGCACTATTGGAATTTCAGAAATTGAGGGTGTGCTGCACTATTCGACTGTCAGTAATTGAGGGTGTGCTGCACTATTGGAGCGTCAGTAATTGAGTGTGTCCTGTACTATTTGAAGGTCAGTAATTGAGGGTATGCTGCACTATTGCAGGGTCAGTAATTGAGGGTGTGCTGCACTATTGAAGTGTCAGTAATTGAGGGTGTGCTGCACTATTGAAGTGTCAGTAATTGAGGGTGTGTTGCACTATTGAAGTGTCAGTAATTGAGGGTGTGCTGCACTATTGAAGTGTCAGTAATTGAGGGTGTGCTGCACTATTGAAGTGTCAGTAATTGAGAGTGTGCTGCACTATGGGTGGGTCAGTAATTGAGGGTGTGTTGCACTATTGAAGTGTCAGTAATTGAGGGTGTCCTGCACTATTTGAAGGTCAGTAATTGAGGGTTTGCTGCACTATTGGAGTTTCAGTAATTGAGGGTGTGTTGCACTATTGGAGTTTCAGTGATTGAGGGTGTGCTGCACTATTGGAATTTCAGAAATTGAGGGTGTGCTGCACTATTCGAGTGTCAGTAATTGAGGGTGTGCTGCAATATTGGAGTTTCAGTAATTAACGGTATGTTGCAGTATTGGAGTTTCAGTAATTGAGGGTGTGTTGCACTATTGGAGTTTCAGTAATTGAGGGTGTGCTGCACTATTGGAATTTCAGAAATTGAGGGTGTGCTGCACTATTCGAGTGTCAGTAATTGAGGGTGTGCTGCACTATTCGAGTGTCAGTAATTGAGGGTGTGCTGCACTTTTGGAGTTTCAGTAATTAACGGTATGTTGCAGTATTGGAGTTTCAGTAATTGAGGGTGTGTTGCACTATTGGAATGTCAATAATTGAGGTGTGCTGCACTATTGGAGTGTCAGTAATTGAGGGTGTGCTGCACTATTGGAATGTCAATAATTGAGGGTGTGCTGCAGTATTGGAGGATCAGTAATTGAGGGTGTGCTGCACTATTAGAGTTTCAGTAATTGAGGGTGTGCTGCACTATTGGAATTTCAGAAATTGAGGGTGTGCTGCACTATTGGAGTGTCAGTAATTGAGGGTGTGCTGCACTATTGGAGTGTCAGTAATTGAGTGTGTGCTGCACTATTGGAGTTTCAGTAATTGAGGGTGTGCTGCACTATTGGAATTTCAGAAATTGAGGGTGTGCTGCACTATTCGAGTGTCAGTAATTGAGGGTGTGCTGCACTATTGGAGCGTCAGTAATTGAGCGTGTCCTGCACTATTTGAAGGTCAGTAATTGAGGGTATGCTGCACTATTGCAGGGTCAGTAATTGAGGGTGTGCTGCACTATTGAAGTGTCAGTAATTGAGGGTGTGCTGCACTATGGGTGGGTCAGTAATTGAGGGTGTGTTGCACTATTGAAGTGTCAGTAATTGAGGGTGTGCTGCACTATTGAAGTGTCAGTAATTGAGAGTGTGCTGCACTATGGGTGGGTCAGTAATTGAGGGTGTGTTGCACTATTGAAGTGTCAGTAATTGAGGGTGTCCTGCACTATTTGAAGGTCAGTAATTGAGGGTTTGCTGCACTATTGGAGTTTCAGTAATTGAGGGTGTGTTGCACTATTGGAGTTTCAGTAATTGAGGGTGTGCTGCACTATTGGAATTTCAGAAATTGAGGGTGTGCTGCACTATTCGAGTGTCAGTAATTGAGGGTGTGCTGCAATATTGGAGTTTCAGTAATTAACGGTATGTTGCAGTATTGGAGTTTCAGTAATTGAGGGTGTGTTGCACTATTGGAGTTTCAGTAATTGAGGGTGTGCTGCACTATTGGAATTTCAGAAATTGAGGGTGTGCTGCACTATTCGAGTGTCAGTAATTGAGGGTGTGCTGCACTATTTGAGTGTCAGTAATTGAGGGTGTGCTGCACTTTTGGAGTTTCAGTAATTAACGGTATGTTGCAGTATTGGAGTTTCAGTAATTGAGGGTGTGTTGCACTATTGGAATGTCAATAATTGAGGTGTGCTGCACTATTGGAGTGTCAGTAATTGAGGGTGTGCTGCACTATTGGAATGTCAATAATTGAGGTGTGCTGCACTATTGGAGTGTCAGTAATAGAGGGTGTGCTGCACTATTGGAGTGTCAGTAATTTAGAGTGTTCTGCACTGTCGGAAGGTCAGTAATTGAAGGTGTGCAGCAATATTGGAGGATCAGTAATTGATGTTGTGCTGCATTATTGTAGTGTCAGTAATTGAGGGTGTGCTGCACTACTGGAGTGTCAGTAATTGACGGTATGCTGCACTTTTGGAGGGTCAATAATTAAGTGTATGCTGCACTATTAGCGGGTCAGTAATTGAGTGTCTGCTGCGCTACTAGCGTGTCAGTTATTGAGGGTGTGCAGCACTATTGGAATGTCAGTAATTGGGGGTGTGCTGAACTGTAGGTGTACTATTGAAGTGTAAGTAAAGGAGGGTGTGCTGCAGTATTGAAGTGTCAGTAATTAAAGGTTTCCTTCACTATTGGAGTGTCAGTAATTGAGGCTGTTCTGCACTCTCGGAATGTGAGTAATTGTGGATGTGCTGCACGATTGGAGGATTGGTAATTGAGGGCGTGCTGCACTATTGGAGTGTCAGTAATTAAGGGTGTGCTGCACTATTGGAGTGTCAGTAATTGAGAGTGTGCTGCACTATTGGAGTGTCAGTAATTGAGGGCGTGCTGCACTACTGGAGTGTCAGTAATTGAGGCTGTACTGCACTATTGGAGTGTCAGTAATTTACGGTATTCTGCACTGTCGGTAGGTCAGTATTTAAAGGTGTGCTGGCCTATTGGAGGGTCAGCAGTTGACGGTGTACAGCCCTATTGGACGATAAGTAATTGAGTGTGTGCTGTACTATTGGAATGCCAGTAAATGAGGGTGGGCTGCACTATTGGAGTGTCAGTAATTGAGTGTGCGATGCACTACTAGAGAGTCCGCATTTGAGGGTGTGCTGCACTATTGGAGTGTCAGTAATTGACGGTGTACTACACTATTGGAGTGTCACTAATTGAGGGGGTGCTACAGTATTGGAGTGTCAGTAATTGAGGGTGTGCTGCACTTTTGGAGCTCAGTAATTAACGGTATGTTGCAGTATTGGAGTTTCGTTAATTGAGGGTGTGTTGCACTATTGGAATGTCAATAATTGACGTATGCTGCACTATTGAAGGGTCAGTAATTGGTGGTGTGCCGCACTATTGGAGCGTAAGTAATTGAGGGTTTGCTGCACTATAGGTGTGTCAGTAATTGAGAGTGTGCTGCACTATCGGTTGGTCACTAATTGGGGGTGTGCTGCACTATTCGAGTAGAAGTAATTAAGGGTGTGCGTCACTAATGGAGTGTCAGTAAGTGACGGTATGCTGGTCTAATGGTGCTTCAAAGATTGAGGGTGTGCTGCACTATTTTAGTGCCAGTAATTGAGGCTGTTTTGCACTGTCGGAAGTTCAGTAATTGAAGGTGTACTGCACTATTGAAGTGTCAGTAATTGAGGGTGCAAAACTATTGGAGGGTCATCAATTGAGGGTGTGCTGCACAATTGGAGTGTCAGTAATTGAGGGTGTGCTGCACAATTGGAGTGTCAGTAATTGAGGGTTTCCTTCAGTATTGAAGTGTCAGTAATTGATGCTGTGCTGCACGATTGGAGGATCGGTAATTGAGGGTGTGCTGCACTATTGGAGGGTCATCAATTGAGGGTGTGCTGCACTATTGGATTGTCAGTAATTGAGGGTGTACTGCATTACTGAAGTGTCATTAATTGAGGATGCAGCCCTATTGGAGGGTCAGCAATTGAGTGTCTGCTGCACTGGTAGAGTGTCATTAATTGATAGTGTGCTGCACTATTGGAGGGTCAGTAATTGAGTGTGTGCTGCACTATTGGAGTGTCAGTAATTGAGGGTGTGCTGCACTATTGGAGTGTCAGTAATTGAGGGTGTGCTGCACTGTTGTCTGTCAGTAATTGACAGTGTGCTGTACTATTGGAGTGCCAGTAATTGAGGGTGTGCTGCACCATTTTACGGTCAGTAATTTAGGTTGTTCATCACTATTGGAATGTCAGTAATTGACAGTATGCTGCACTATTGGAGGGTCAGTAATTGAGGGTGTTCTGCACTACTTGAGTGTAAGTAATTGAGGATGTGTTAGTAATTGAGTTTTTCCTGCATTATTCGAGTGCAAGTAATGGTGGGTGTGCTGCACCATTGGATTATCAGTAATTGTGGGTGTGCTTCACTGTTGGAGTGTCAGTAATTGACGGTATTCTGCACTATTGGAGGGTCAATAATTGAGGGTGTGCTGCACTATTGGAGTGTCAGTAATTGAGTGTGTGCTGCACTATTGGAGTGTCAGTAATTGAGGGTGTTCTGCACTATTCGAGTGTAAGTAAATGAGTGTGTGCTGCACTATAGGTGGGTCAGTAATTGAGGGTGTTCTGCACTATTCGAGTGTAAGTAAATGAGTGTGTGCTGCACTATAGGTGTGTCAGTAATTGAGGGTGTACTGCATTATTCGAGTGTAAGTAATTGAGGGTGTGCTGCACTATTGGAGTGTAAGTAATTGAGGCTGTTCTGCACTGATTGAGAATCAGTAAAATAGGGTGCGGAGCACAATTTTAGTGTCAGTAATTGATGGTGTTCTGCACTGCCGGAAGTTCAGTAATTGAAGGTGTGCTGCATTATTGAAGTGTCATTAATTGAGGGTGCTGCACTATTGAAGTGTGAGTAATTGAGTGTGTGCTGCACTATTGGAGTGTCAATAATTGAGGGTGCTGCACTATAGGTGTGTCAGTAATTGAGGGTGTGCTGCACTATTGGTGGATCAGTAATTGAGAGTGTTCTGCACCATTCGAGTGTAAGTAATTGAGGGTGTGATGCACGATTGGAGTGTCATTAATTGAGGGTGTGCTGCACTATTGGAGGGTCAGTAATTGAGGGTGAGCTGCTCTATTTGATTGTCAGTAATTGCGTGTGCGCTGCACTATTAGAGGGTCAGTAATTGAGTGTGTGCTGCACTATTGGAGGGTCAGCAATTGAGCGTGTGCTGCACTATTGTCGTGTCAGTAATTGAGTGTGCGCTGCACTATTGGGGTGTCAGTAATTGAGGGTGTGCTGCACTATTGGAGTGTCAGTAATTGAGTGTGTGCTGCAAAATAGGTGTGTCAGTAATTGAGGGTGTGCTGCACTATTGGAGGGTCAGCAAATGAGCGTGTGCTGCACTACTGGAGTGTCAGTAATTGAGTGTGTGCTGCACTATTTGATTGTCAGTAACTGAATGTGTGCTGCACTACTGCAGTGTCAGTAATTGACGGTATGCTGCACTATTGGAGGGTCAGTAATTGATGGTATGCTGCACTATTGGAGGGTCAGTAATTGAGGGTGTGCTTCACTATTGGAGTGTCAGTAATTGACGGTATGCTGCTCTATTGGAGGGTCAGTAATTGAGTCTCTGCTGCACTATAAGTGTGTCAGTAATTGAGGGAGTGCTGCAATATTGGTGGGTCAGTAATTGATGGTGTTCTGCACTATTGGAATGTCAGTAATTTAGGGTGTGCATCTCTACTGGAGTGTCAGTAATTGACGGTATGCTGGTCTATTGGTGGTTCAAGAATTGATGGTGTGCTGCACTGTTAGATTATCAGTAATTGATGGTGTGCTGCACAATTTTAGTGTCAGTAATTGAGGGTGTTCTGCACTGTCAGAAGTTCAGTAATTGAAGGTGTGCTGCATTATTGAAGTGTCAGTAATTGAGGGTGCAGCACTATTGGAGGGTCAGCAATTGATTGTCTGCTGCACTATTAGAGTGTCATTAATTGACTATTGGAGTGTAAGTAATTGAGGATGTGCTGCACTATTGGAGTGTCATTAATTGATGGTGTGCTGCACTATTGGAGTGTCAGTAATTGAGGCTGTTCTGCACTGTTGGAGTCTCAGTAATTGACGGTGAGCTGCACAATTGGAGGGTCGGTAATTGAGGGTGGACTGCTCTAATCGAGTGTCTGTAATTGAGGGTGTGCTGCACTATTGTACATTCAGTAAGTGAGGGTGTGCTGCACTATTCGTGTGTTTGAAATTGAGGGTGTGCTGCACAATTGGAGTGTCAGTAATTGAGGGTGTGCACAACTATTGGAGTGTCAGTAATTGAGGGTGCGATGCACTATTGGTGTGTCAGTAATTGAGGGTGTGCTGCACTATTCGATTGTTTGTAATTGAGGGTGTGCTGCACGATTGGAGGATCAGTAATTGAGGGTGTGCTGCACTATTGGAGTATCAATAATTGAGTGTCTGCTGTGCTATTGAGTGTCAATAATTGAGGGTGTGCTGCACTGTTGCAGGGTCAGTAACTGAGTGTGTGCTGCACTATTGGAGTGTCAGTAATAGACGGTATGCTGCACTATTGGAGGGTCAGTAATTCAGGGTGTTGTGCACTATTTGAGTGTAAGTAATAGAGCGTGTGCTGCACTATAGGTGTGTCAGTAATTGAGGATGTGCTGCATTATTCGAGTGTAAGTAATTGAGGGTGTGCTTCACTATTCGAGTGTCAGTAATTGACGGTATGCTGCATTATTGGAGGGTCAGTAATTGACAATATGCTGCATTATTGGAGGGTCAATAATTGAGGGTGCGCTGCACGATTGGAGTGTCAGTATTTGAGGGTGTGCTTCACTATTGGAGTGTCAGAAATTGACGGTATGCTGCTCTATTGGAGGGTCAGTAATTGAGTCTCTGCTGCACTATAAGTGTGTCAGTAATTGAGGGAGTGCTGCAATATTGGTGGGTCAGTAATTGATGGTGTTCTGCACTATTGGAATGTCAGTAATTTAGGTTGTGCATTTCTACTGGAGTGTCAGTAATTGACGGTATGCTGGTCTATTGGTGGTTCAATAATTGATGGTGTGCTGCAGTGTTTAATTATCAGTAATTGATGGTGTGCTGCACAATTTTAGTGTCAGTAATTGGGGGTGTTCTGCACTGTCGGAAGTTCAGTAATTGAAGGTGTGCTGCATGATTGAAGTGTCATTAATTGAGGGTGCAGCACTATTGGAGGGTCAGCAATTGAGTGTCTGCTGCACTAGTAGAGTGTCAGTAATTGAGGATGTGCTGAACTATTGGAGTGTAAGTAATTGAGGATGTGCTGCACCAGTGGAGTGGCATTAATTGATAGTGAGCTGCACCATTGGAGTGGCAGTAATTGACGGTATGCTGCACTATTGGAGGGTCAGTAATTGATGTTGCGCTGCACGTTTGGAGTGTCAGTATTTGAGGGTGTGCTTCACTATTGGAGTGTCAGTAATTGACGGTATGCTGCTCTATTGGAGGGTCAGTAATTGACTCTGTGCCGCACTATAAGTGTGTCAGTAAGTGAGGGTGTTCTGCACTATTGGAATGTCAGGAATTTAGGGTGTGCGTCTCTACTGGAGTGTCAGTTATTGACGGTATGCTGTTCTATTGGTGGTTCAATAATTGATGGTGTGCTGCACTGTTAGATTATCAGTAATTGATGGTGAGCTGCACAATTTTAGTGTCAGTAATTGAGGGTGTTCTGCACTGTCGGAAGTTCAGTAATTGAAGGTGTGCTGCATTATTGAAGTGTCATTAATTGAGGGTGCAGCACTATTGGAGTGTCAGCAATTGAGTGTCTGCTGCACTAGTAGAGTGTCATTAATTGAGGATGTGCTGAACTATTGGAGTGTAAGTAATTGAATATGTGCTGCACTATTGGAGTGTCAGTAATTGACGGTATGCTGCACTATTGGAGGGTCAGTAATTGAGGGTGTGCTGCACTATTGGAGTGTCAGTAATTGAGGGTGTGCTGCACTATTGGAGTGTCAGTAATTGAGGGTGTGCTGCACTATTGGAGTGTCAGTAATTGAGGGTGTGCTGCACTATTGGAGTGTCAGTAATTGAGGGTGTGCTGCACTATTGGAGTGTCAGTATTTGAGGGTGTGCTGCACGATTGGAGTGTCAGTAATTGAGGGTGTGCTGCACGATTGGAGGATCAGTAATTGAAAGAGTGCAGCAAAATATGTGTGTCAGTAATTGAGGGTGTGCTGCACTATTGGAGGGTCAGCAAATGAGCGTGTGCTGCACTACTGGAGTGTCAGTAATTGAGTGTGTGCTGCACTATTTGATTGTCAGTAACTGAATGTGTGCTGCACTATTGCAGTGTCAGTAATTGACGGTATGCTGCACTATTGGAGGGTCAGTAATTGATGGTATGCTGCACTATTGGAGGGTCAGTAATTGAGGGTGTGCTTCACTATTGGAGTGTCAGTAATTGACGGTATGCTGCTCTATTGGAGGGTCAGTAATTGAGTCTCTGCTGCACTATAAGTGTGTCAGTAATTGAGGGAGTGCTGCAATATTGGTGGGTCAGTAATTGATGGTGTTCTGCACTATTCGAGTGTCAGTAATTGAGGGTGTGCTGCACTATTGGAGTGTCAGTAATTGAGGGTGTGCTGCACTGTTGTGTGTCAGTAATTGACAGTGTGCTGTACTATTGGAGTGCCAGTAATTGAGGGTGTGCTGCACCATTTTACGGTCAGTAATTTAGGTTGTTCATCACTATTGGAATGTCAGTAATTGACAGTATGCTGCACTATTGGAGGGTCAGTAATTGAGGGTGTTCTGCACTACTTGAGTGTAAGTAATTGAGGATGTGTCAGTAATTGAGTTTTTCCTGCATTATTCGAGTGTAAGTAATGGTGGTTGTGCTGCACCATTGGATTATCAGTAATTGTGGGTGTGCTTCACTGTTGGAGTGTCAGTAATTGACGGTATTCTGCACTATTGGAGGGTCAATAATTGAGGGTGTGCTGCACTATTGGAGTGTCAGTAATTGAATGTGTGCTGCACGATATGTGTGTCACTAATTGAGTGTATGCTGCACTATAGGTGTGTCAGTAATTGAGGGTGTTCTATACTATCCAAGTGTAAGTAATTGAGGGTGCGATGCACGATTGGAGTGTCAGTAATTGAGAGTGTGCTTCACCACTGGATTATCAGTAATTCAGGGTGTGCTGCACTATAGTTGTGTCAGTAATTGAGGGAATGCTGGATTATTGGAGGGTCAGTAACTGAGTGTGTGCTGCACTATTGGAAGGTCAGTAATTGAGTGTGTGCTGCACTATAGTTGTGTCAGTAATTGAGGGTGTGCTGCACTATTGGTGGGTCAGTAATTGAGGGTGTTCTGCACTATTCGAGTGTAAGTAAATGAGTGTGTGCTGCACTATAGGTGTGTCAGTAATTGAGGGTGTACTGCATTATTCGAGTGTAAGTAATTGAGGGTGTGCTGTACTATTGGAGTGCCAGTAATTGTGGCCATGCTGCACTATTGGAGTGTCAGTAATTTATGGTATACTGCACTATTGGAGGGTCAATAATTGAGAATGCGCTGCACGATTGGAGGGTCTGTAATTGAGTGCATGCTGTGCTATTGAGTGTCAGTAATTGAGGGTGTGCTGCACTATTGGAGTGTAAGTAATTGAGGCTGTTCTGCACTGATTGAGAATCAGTAAAATAGGGTGCGGAGCACAATTTTAGTGTCAGTAATTGATGGTGTTCTGCACTGCCGGAAGTTCAGTAATTGAAGGTGTGCTGCATTATTGAAGTGTCATTAATTGAGGGTGCTGCATTATTGAAGTGTGAGTAATTGAGTGTGTGCTGCACTATTGGAGTGTCAATAATTGAGGGTGCTGCACTATAGGTGTGTCAGTAATTGAGGGTGTGCTGCACTATTGGTGGATCAGTAATTGAGAGTGTTCTGCACCATTCGAGTGTAAGTAATTGAGGGTGTGATGCACGATTGGAGTGTCATTAATTGAGGGTGTGCTGCACTATTGGAGGGTCAGTAATTGAGGGTGAGCTGCTCTATTTGATTGTCAGTAATTGCGTGTGCGCTGCACTATTAGAGGGTCAGTAATTGAGTGTGTGCTGCACTATTGGAGGGTCAGCAATTGAGCGTGTGCTGCACTATTGTCGTGTCAGTAATTGAGTGTGCGCTGCACTATTGGGGTGTCAGTAATTGAGTGTGTGCTGCAAAATAGGTGTGTCAGTAATTGAGGGTGTGCTGCACTATTGGAGGGTCAGCAAATGAGCGTGTGCTGCACTACTGGAGTGTCAGTAATTGAGTGTGTGCTGCACTATTTGATTGTCAGTAACTGAATGTGTGCTGCACTACTGCAGTGTCAGTAATTGACGGTATGCTGCACTATTGGAGGGTCAGTAATTGATGGTATGCTGCGCTATTGGAGGGTCAGTAATTGAGGGTGTGCTTCACTATTGGAGTGTCAGTAATTGGCGGTATGCTGCTCTATTGGAGGGTCAGTAATTGAGTCTCTGCTGCACTATAAGTGTGTCAGTAATTGAGGGAGTGCTGCAATATTGGTGGGTCAGTAATTGATGGTGTTCTGCACTATTGGAATGTCAGTAATTTAGGGTGTGCATCTCTACTGGAGTGTCAGTAATTGACGGTATGCTGGTCTATTGGTGGTTCAAGAATTGATGGTGTGCTGCACTGTTAGATTATCAGTAATTGATGGTGTGCTGCACAATTTTAGTGTCAGTAATTGAGGGTGTTCTGCACTGTCAGAAGTTCAGTAATTGAAGGTGTGCTGCATTATTGAAGTGTCATTAATTGAGGGTGCAGCACTATTGGAGGGTCAGCAATTGATTGTCTGCTGCACTATTAGAGTGTCATTAATTGACTATTGGAGTGTAAGTAATTGAGGATGTGCTGCACTATTGGAGTGTCATTAATTGATGGTGTGCTGCACTATTGGAGTGTCAGTAATTGAGGCTGTTCTGCACTGTTGGATTCTCAGTAATTGACGGTGAGCTGCACAATTGGAGTCTCGGTAATTGAGGGTGGACTGCTCTAATCGAGTGTCTGTAATTGAGGGTGTGCTGCACTATTGTACATTCAGTAAGTGAGGGTGTGCTGCACTATTCGTGTGTTTGAAATTGAGGGTGTGCTGCACAATTGGAGTGTCAGTAATTGAGGGTGTGCACAACTATTGGAGTGTCAGTAATTGAGGGTGCGATGCACTATTCGATTGTTTGTAATTGAGGGTGTGCTGCACGATTGGAGGATCAGTAATTGAGGGTGTGCTGCACTATTGGAGGGTCAATAATTGAGTGTCTGCTGTGCTATTGAGTGTCAATAATTGAGGGTGTGCTGCACTGTTGCAGGGTCAGTAACTGAGTGTGTGCTGCACTATTGGAGTGTCAGTAATAGACGGTATGCTGCACTATTGGAGGGTCAGTAATTCAGGGTGTTCTGCACTATTCGAGTGTAAGTAATAGAGCGTGTGCTGCACTATAGGTGTGTCAGTAATTGAGGATGTGCTGCATTATTCGAGTGTAAGTAATTGAGGGTGTGCTTCACTATTCGAGTGTCAGTAATTGACGGTATGCTGCATTATTGGAGGGTCAGTAATTGACAATATGCTGCATTATTGGAGGGTCAATAATTGAGGGTGCGCTGCACGATTGGAGTGTCAGAAATTCAGGGTGAGCTTTACTATTGGAGTGTCAGTATTTGAGGGTTTGCTTCACTATTGGAGTGTCAGTAATTGACGGTATGCTGCTCTATTGGAGGGTCAGTAATTGAGGGAGTGCTGCAATATTGGTGGGTCAGTAATTGATGGTGTTCTGCACTATTGGAATGTCAGTAATTTAGGGTGTGCATCTCTACTGGAGTGTCAGTAATTGACGGTATGCTGGTCTATTGGTGGTTCAATAATTGATGGTGTGCTGCACTGTTAGATTATCAGTAATTGATGGTGAGCTGCACAATTTTAGTGTCAGTAATTGAGGGTGTTCTGCACTGTCGGAAGTTCAGTAATTGAAGGTGTGCTGCATGATTGAAGTGTCATTAATTGAAGGTGCAGCACTATTGGAGGGTCAGCAATTGAGTGTCTGCTGCACTAGTAGAGTGTCAGTAATTGAGGATGTGCTGAACTATTGGAGTGTAAGTAATTGAGGATGTGCTGCACCAGTGGAGTGGCATTAATTGAAAGTGAGCTGCACCATTGGAGTGGCAGTAATTGACGGTATGCTGCACTATTGGAGGGTCAGTAATTGATGTTGCGCTGCACGTTTGGAGTGTCAGTATTTGAGGGTGTGCTTCACTATTGGAGTGTCAGTAATTGACGGTATGCTGCTCTATTGGAGGGTCAGTAATTGACTCTGTGCCGCACTATAAATGTGTCAGTAAGTGAGGGTGTTCTGCACTATTGGAATGTCAGGAATTTAGGGTGTGCGTCTCTACTGGAGTGTCAGTTATTGACGGTATGCTGGTCTATTGGTGGTTCAATAATTGATGGTGTGCTGCACTGTTAGATTATCAGTAATTGATGGTGAGCTGCACAATTTTAGTGTCAGTAATTGAGGGTGTTCTGCACTGTTGGAAGTTCAGTAATTGAAGGTGTGCAGCATTATTGAAGTGTCATTAATTGAGGGTGCAGCACTATTGGAGGGTCAGCAATTGAGTGTCTGCTGCACTAGTAGAGTGTCATTAATTGAGGATGTGCTGAACTATTGGAGTGTAAGTAATTGAATATGTGCTGCACTATTGGAGTGTCAGTAATTGACGGTATGCTGCACTATTGGAGGGTCAGTAATTGAGGGTGTGCTGCACTATTGGAGTGTCAGTAGTTGAGGGTGTGCTGCACTATTGGAGTGTCAGTAATTGAGGGTGTGCTGCACTATTGGAGTGTCAGTAATTGAGGGTGTGCTGCACTATTGGAGTGTCAGTAATTGAGGGTGTGCTGCACTATTGGAGTGTCAGTAATTGAGTGTGTGCTGCACTATTGGAGTGTCAGTAATTGAGGGTGTGCTGCACGATTGGAGTGTCAGTAATTGAGGGTGTGCTGCACGATTGGAGGATCAGTAATTGAAAGAGTGCTGCAAAATAGGTGTGTCAGTAATTGAGGGTGTGCTGCACTACTGGAGTGTCAGTAATTGAGTGTGTGCTGCACTATTTGATTGTCAGTAACTGAATGTGTGCTGCACTATTGCAGTGTCAGTAATTGACGGTATGCTGCACTATTGGAGGGTCAGTATTTGACGGTATGCTGCACTATTGGAGGGTCAGTAATTGAGGGTGTGCTTCACTATTGGAGTGTCAGTAATTGACGGTATGCTGCTCTATTGGAGGGTCAGTAATTGAGTCTCTGCTGCACTATAAGTGTGTCAGTAATTGAGGGAGTGCTGCAATATTGGTGGGTCAGTAATTGATGGTGTTCTGCACTATTGGAATGTCAGTAATTTAGGGTGTGCATCTCTACTGGAGTGTCAGTAATTGACGGTATGCTGGTCTATTGGTGGTTCAAGAATTGATGGTGTGCTGCACTGTTAGATTATCAGTAATTGATGGTGTGCTGCACAATTTTAGTGTCAGTAACTGAGGGTGTTCTGCACTGTCAGAAGTTCAGTAATTGAAGGTGTGCTGCATTATTGAAGTGTCATTAATTGAAGGTGCAGCACTATTGGAGGGTCAGCAATTGATTGTCTGCTGCACTATTAGAGTGTCATTAATTGACTATTGGAGTGTAAGTAATTGAGGATGTGCTGCACTATTGGAGTGTCATTAATTGATGGTGTGCTGCACTATTGGAGTGTCAGTAATTGAGGCTGTTCTGCACTGTTGGAGTCTCAGTAATTGACGGTGAGTTGCACAATTGGAGGGTCGGTAATTGAGGGTGGACTGCTCTAATCGAGTGTCTGTAATTGAGGGTGTGCTGCACTATTGTACATTCAGTAAGTGAGGGTGTGCTGCACTATTCGTGTGTTTGATATTGAGGGTGTGCTGCACAATTGGAGTGTCAGTAATTGAGGGTGTGCACAACTATTGGAGTGTCAGTAATTGAGGGTGCGATGCACTATTGGTGTGTTAGTAATTAAGGGTGTGCTGCACTATTCGATTGTTTGTAATTGAGGGTGTGCTGCACGATTGGAGGATCAGTAATTGAGGGTGTGCTGCACTATTGGAGGGTCAATAATTGAGTGTCTTCTGTGCTATTGAGTGTAAATAATTGAGGGTGTGCTGCACTGTTGCAGGGTCAGTAACTGAGTGTGTGCTGCACTATTGGAGTGTCAGTAATAGACGGTATGCTGCACTATTGGAGGGTCAGTAATTCAGGGTGTTGTGCACTATTCGAGTGTAAGTAATAGAGCGCGTGCTGCACTATAGGTGTGTCAGTAATTGAGGATGTGCTGCATTATTCGAGTGTAAGTAATTGAGGGTGTGCTTCACTATTCGAGTGTCAGTAATTGACGGTATGCTGCATTATTGGAGGGTCAGTAATTGACAATATGCTGCATTATTGGAGGGTCAATAATTGAGGGTGCGCTGCACGATTGGAGTGTCAGAAATTCAGGGTGAGCTTTACTATTGGAGTGTCAGTAATTGACAGTATGCTGCTCTGTTGGAGGGTCAGTAATTGAGGGAGTGCTGCAATATTGGTGGGTCAGTAATTGATGGTGTTCTGCACTATTGGAATGTCAGTAATTTAGGGTGTGCATTTCTACTGGAGTGTCAGTAATTGACGGTATGCTGGTCTATTGGTGGTTCAATAATTGATGGTGTGCTGCACTGTTAGATTATCAGTAATTGATGGTGTGCTGCACAATTTTAGTGTCAGTAATTGAGGGTGTTCTGCACTGTCAGAAGTTCAGTAATTGAAGGTGTGCTGCATTATTGAAGTGTCAGTAATTGAGGGTGCAGCACTATTGGAGGGTCAGCAATTGAGTGTCTGCTGCACTAGTAGAGTGTCATTAATTGAGGATGTGCTGAACTATTGGAGTGTAAGTAATTGAGGATGTGCTGCACCAGTGGAGTGGCATTGATTGATAGTGAGCTGCACTATTGGAGTGGCAGTAATTGACGGTATGCTGCACTATTGGAGGGTCAGTAATTGATGTTGCGCTGCACGTTTGGAGTGTCAGTATTTGAGGGTGTGCTTCACTATTGGAGTGTCAGTAATTGACGGTATGCTGCTCTATTGGAGGGTCAGTAATTGACTCTGTGCCGCACTATAAGTGTGTCAGTAAGTGAGGGTGTTCTGCACTATTGGAATGTCAGGAATTTAGGGTGTGCGTCTCTACTGGAGTGTCAGTTATTGACGGTATGCTGGTCTATTGGTGGTTCAATAATTGATGGTGTGCTGCACTGTTAGATTATCAGTAATTGATGGTGAGCTGCACAATTTTAGTGTCAGTAATTGAGGGTGTTCTGCACTGTCGGAAGTTCAGTAATTGAAGGTGTGCTGCATTATTGAAGTGTCATTAATTGAGGGTGCAGCACTATTGGAGGGTCAGCAATTGATTGTCTGCTGCACTATTAGAGTGTCTTTAATTGACTATTGGAGTGTAAGTAATTGAGGATGTGCTGCACCAGTGGAGTGGCATTAATTGATAGTGATCTGCACTATTGGAGGGTCAGTAATTGATGTTGCGCTGCACGTTTGGAGTGTCAGTATTTGAGGGTGTGCTTCACTATTGGAGTGTCAGTAATTGACGGTATGCTGCTCTATTGGAGGGTCAGTAATTGACTCTGTGCCGCACTATAAGTGTGTCAGTAAGTGAGGGTGTGCTGCACTATTGGAATGTCAGTAATTTAGCTTGTGCGTCTCTATTGGTGTGTCAGTAATTGACGGTATGCTGTTCTATTGGTGGTTCAATAATTGATGGTGTGCTGCACTGTTAGATTATCAGTAATTGATGGTGAGCTGCACAATTTTAGTGTCAGTAATTGAGGGTGTTCTGTACTGTCGGAAGTTCAGTAATTGAAGGTGTGCTGCATTATTGAAGTGTCATTAATTGAGGGTGCAGCACTATTGGAGTGTCAGCAATTGAGTGTCTGCTGCACTAGTAGAGTGTCATTAATTGACGATGTGCTGAACTATTGGAGTGTAAGTAATTGAGGATGTGCTGCACTATTGGAGTGTCAGTAATTGATAGTGAGCTGCACTATTGGAGTGTCAGTAATTGACGGTATGCTGCACTATTGGAGGGTCAGTAATTCAGGGTGTTCTGCACTATTCGAGTGTAATTAATAGAGCGTGTGCTGCACTATAGGTGTGTCAGTAATTGAGGATGTGCTGCATTATTTAAGTGTAAGTAATTGAGGGTGTGCTTCACTATTGGAATGTCAGTAATTGACGGTATGCTGCACTATTGGAGGGTCAATAATTGAGGTTGCGCTGCACGATTGGAGTGTCAGTATTTGAGGGTGTGTTTCACTATTGGAGTGTCAGTAATTGACGGTATGCTGCTCTGTTGGAGGGTCAGTAATTGAGTCTGTGCCGCACTATAAGTGTGTCAGTAATTGAGGGTGTGCTGCAATATTGGTGGGTCAGTAAGTGAGGGTGTTCTGCACTATTGGAATGTCAGTAATTTAGGGTGTGCATCTCTACTGGAGTGTCAGTAATTGACGGTATGCTGTTCTATTGGTGGTTCAATAATTGATGGTGTGCTGCACTGTTAGATTATCAGTAATTGATGGTGAGCTGCACAATTTTAGTGTCAGTAATTGAGGGTGTTCTGCACTGTCAGAAGTTCAGTAATTGAAGGTGTGCTGCATTATTGAAGTGTCATTAATTGAGGGTGCAGCACTATTGGAGGGTCAGCAATTGAGTGTCTGCTGCACTAGTAGAGTGTCAGTAATTGAGGATGTGCTGAACTATTGGAGTGTCAGTAATTGAGGCTGTGCTGCACCAGTGGAGTGGCATTAATTGATAGTGTGCTGCACTATTGGAGTGTCAGTAATTGAGGGTGTGCTGCACTATTCGATTGTTTGTAATTGAGGTTGTGCTGCACTATTGGAGTGTCAGTAATTGAGGGTGTGCTGCACTATTGGAATTTCAGAAATTGAGGGTGTGCTGCACTATTCGAGTGTCAGTAATTGAGGGTGTGCTGCAATATTGGAGTTTCAGTAATTAACGGTATGTTGCAGTATTGGAGTTTCAGTAATTGAGGGTGTGCTGCAGTATTGGAATTTCAGAAATTGAGGGTGTGCTGCACTATTCGAGTGTCAGTAATTGAGGGTGTGCTGCACTATTCGAGTGTCAGTAATTGAGGGTGTGCTGCACTTTTGGAGTTTCAGTAATTAACGGTATGTTGCAGTATTGGAGTGTCAGTAATTGAGGGTGTGCTGCACTATTGGAGTGTCAGTAATTGAGGATGTGCTGCATTATTCGAGTGTAAGTAATTGAGGGTGTGCTTCACTATTCGAGTGTCAGTAATTGACGGTATGCTGCATTATTGGAGGGTCAGTAATTGACAATATGCTGCATTATTGGAGGGTCAATAATTGAGGGTGCGCTGCACGATTGGAGTGTCAGAAATTCAGGGTGAGCTTTACTATTGGAGTGTCAGTAATTGACAGTATGCTGCTCTATTGAAGGGTCAGTAATTGAGGGAGTGCTGCAATATTGGTGGGTCAGTAATTGATGGTGTTCTGCACTATTGGAATGTCAGTAATTTAGGGTGTGCATTTCTACTGGAGTGTCAGTAATTGACGGTATGCTGGTCTATTGGTGGTTCAATAATTGATGGTGTGCTGCACTGTTAGATTATCAGTAATTGATGGTGTGCTGCACAATTTTAGTGTCAGTAATTGAGGGTGTTCTGCACTGTCAGAAGTTCAGTAATTGAAGGTGTGCTGCATTATTGAAGTGTCAGTAATTGAGGGTGCAGCACTATTGGAGGGTCAGCAATTGAGTGTCTGCTGCACTAGTAGAGTGTCATTAATTGAGGATGTGCTGAACTATTGGAGTGTAAGTAATTGAGGATGTGCTGCACCAGTGGAGTGGCATTAATTGATAGTGAGCTGCACTATTGGAGTGGCAGTAATTGACGGTATGCTGCACTATTGGAGGGTCAGTAATTGATGTTGCGCTGCACGTTTGGAGTGTCAGTATTTGAGGGTGTGCTTCACTATTGGAGTGTCAGTAATTGACGGTATGCTGCTCTATTGGAGGGTCAGTAATTGACTCTGTGCCGCACTATAAGTGTGTCAGTAAGTGAGGGTGTTCTGCACTATTGGAATGTCAGGAATTTAGGGTGTGCGTCTCTACTGGAGTGTCAGTTATTGACGGTATGCTGGTCTATTGGTGGTTCAATAATTGATGGTGTGCTGCACTGTTAGATTATCAGTAATTGATGGTGAGCTGCACAATTTTAGTGTCAGTAATTGAGGGTGTTCTGCACTGTCGGAAGTTCAGTAATTGAAGGTGTGCTGCATTATTGAAGTGTCATTAATTGAGGGTGCAGCACTATTGGAGGGTCAGCAATTGATTGTCTGCTGCACTATTAGAGTGTCTTTAATTGACTATTGGAGTGTAAGTAATTGAGGATGTGCTGCACCAGTGGAGTGGCATTAATTGATAGTGAGCTGCACTATTGGAGGGTCAGTAATTGATGTTGCGCTGCACGTTTGGAGTGTCAGTATTTGAGGGTGTGCTTCACTATTGGAGTGTCAGTAATTGACGGTATGCTGCTCTATTGGAGGGTCAGTAATTGACTCTGTGCCGCACTATAAGTGTGTCAGTAAGTGAGGGTGTGCTGCACTATTGGAATGTCAGTAATTTAGCTTGTGCGTCTCTATTGGTGTGTCAGTAATTGACGGTATGCTGTTCTATTGGTGGTTCAATAATTGATGGTGTGCTGCACTGTTAGATTATCAGTAATTGATGGTGAGCTGCACAATTTTAGTGTCAGTAATTGAGGGTGTTCTGTACTGTCGGAAGTTCAGTAATTGAAGGTGTGCTGCATTATTGAAGTGTCATTAATTGAGGGTGCAGCACTATTGGAGTGTCAGCAATTGAGTGTCTGCTGCACTAGTAGAGTGTCATTAATTGACGATGTGCTGAACTATTGGAGTGTAAGTAATTGAGGATGTGCTGCACTATTGGAGTGTCAGTAATTGATAGTGAGCTGCACTATTGGAGTGTCAGTAATTGACGGTATGCTGCACTATTGGAGGGTCAGTAATTCAGGGTGTTCTGCACTATTCGAGTGTAATTAATAGAGCGTGTGCTGCACTATAGGTGTGTCAGTAATTGAGGATGTGCTGCATTATTTAAGTGTAAGTAATTGAGGGTGTGCTTCACTATTGGAATGTCAGTAATTGACGGTATGCTGCACTATTGGAGGGTCAATAATTGAGGTTGCGCTGCACGATTGGAGTGTCAGTATTTGAGGGTGTGTTTCACTATTGGAGTGTCAGTAATTGACGGTATGCTGCTCTGTTGGAGGGTCAGTAATTGAGTCTGTGCCGCACTATAAGTGTGTCAGTAATTGAGGGTGTGCTGCAATATTGGTGGGTCAGTAAGTGAGGGTGTTCTGCACTATTGGAATGTCAGTAATTTAGGGTGTGCATCTCTACTGGAGTGTCAGTAATTGACGGTATGCTGTTCTATTGGTGGTTCAATAATTGATGGTGTGCTGCACTGTTAGATTATCAGTAATTGATGGTGAGCTGCACAATTTTAGTGTCAGTAATTGAGGGTGTTCTGCACTGTCAGAAGTTCAGTAATTGAAGGTGTGCTGCATTATTGAAGTGTCATTAATTGAGGGTGCAGCACTATTGGAGGGTCAGCAATTGAGTGTCTGCTGCACTAGTAGAGTGTCAGTAATTGAGGATGTGCTGAACTATTGGAGTGTCAGTAATTGAGGCTGTGCTGCACCAGTGGAGTGGCATTAATTGATAGTGTGCTGCACTATTGGAGTGTCAGTAATTGAGGGTGTGCTGCACTATTCGATTGTTTGTAATTGAGGTTGTGCTGCACTATTGGAGTGTCAGTAATTGAGGGTGTGCTGCACTATTGGAATTTCAGAAATTGAGGGTGTGCTGCACTATTCGAGTGTCAGTAATTGAGGGTGTGCTGCAATATTGGAGTTTCAGTAATTAACGGTATGTTGCAGTATTGGAGTTTCAGTAATTGAGGGTGTGCTGCAGTATTGGAATTTCAGAAATTGAGGGTGTGCTGCACTATTCGAGTGTCAGTAATTGAGGGTGTGCTGCACTATTCGAGTGTCAGTAATTGAGGGTGTGCTGCACTTTTGGAGTTTCAGTAATTAACGGTATGTTGCAGTATTGGAGTGTCAGTAATTGAGGGTGTGCTGCACTATTGGAGTGTCAGTAATTGAGGATGTGCTGCATTATTCGAGTGTAAGTAATTGAGGGTGTGCTTCACTATTCGAGTGTCAGTAATTGACGGTATGCTGCATTATTGGAGGGTCAGTAATTGACAATATGCTGCATTATTGGAGGGTCAATAATTGAGGGTGCGCTGCACGATTGGAGTGTCAGAAATTCAGGGTGAGCTTTACTATTGGAGTGTCAGTAATTGACAGTATGCTGCTCTATTGGAGGGTCAGTAATTGAGGGAGTGCTGCAATATTGGTGGGTCAGTAATTGATGGTGTTCTGCACTATTGGAATGTCAGTAATTTAGGGTGTGCATATCTACTGGAGTGTCAGTAATTGACGGTATGCTGGTCTATTGGTGGTTCAATAATTGATGGTGTGCTGCACTGTTAGATTATCAGTAATTGATGGTGTGCTGCACAATTTTAGTGTCAGTAATTGAGGGTGTTCTGCACTGTCAGAAGTTCAGTAATTGAAGGTGTGCTGCATTATTGAAGTGTCAGTAATTGAGGGTGCAGCACTATTGGAGGGTCAGCAATTGAGTGTCTGCTGCACTAGTAGAGTGTCATTAATTGAGGATGTGCTGAACTATTGGAGTGTAAGTAATTGAGGATGTGCTGCACCAGTGGAGTGGCATTAATTGATAGTGAGCTGCACTATTGGAGTGGCAGTAATTGACGGTATGCTGCACTATTGGAGGGTCAGTAATTGATGTTGCGCTGCACGTTTGGAGTGTCAGTATTTGAGGGTGTGCTTCACTATTGGAATGTCAGGAATTTAGGGTGTGCGTCTCTACTGGAGTGTCAGTTATTGACGGTATGCTGGTCTATTGGTGGTTCAATAATTGATGGTGTGCTGCACTGTTAGATTATCAGTAATTGATGGTGAGCTGCACAATTTTAGTGTCAGTAATTGAGGGTGTTCTGCACTGTCGGAAGTTCAGTAATTGAAGGTGTGCTGCATTATTGAAGTGTCATTAATTGAGGGTGCAGCACTATTGGAGGGTCAGCAATTGATTGTCTGCTGCACTATTAGAGTGTCTTTAATTGACTATTGGAGTGTAAGTAATTGAGGATGTGCTGCACCAGTGGAGTGGCATTAATTGATAGTGAGCTGCACTATTGGAGGGTCAGTAATTGATGTTGCGCTGCACGTTTGGAGTGTCAGTATTTGAGGGTGTGCTTCACTATTGGAGTGTCAGTAATTGACGGTATGCTGCTCTATTGGAGGGTCAGTAATTGACTCTGTGCCGCACTATAAGTGTGTCAGTAAGTGAGGGTGTGCTGCACTATTGGAATGTCAGTAATTTAGCTTGTGCGTCTCTATTGGTGTGTCAGTAATTGACGGTATGCTGTTCTATTGGTGGTTCAATAATTGATGGTGTGCTGCACTGTTAGATTATCAGTAATTGATGGTGAGCTGCACAATTTTAGTGTCAGTAATTGAGGGTGTTCTGTACTGTCGGAAGTTCAGTAATTGAAGGTGTGCTGCATTATTGAAGTGTCATTAATTGAGGGTGCAGCACTATTGGAGTGTCAGCAATTGAGTGTCTGCTGCACTAGTAGAGTGTCATTAATTGACGATGTGCTGAACTATTGGAGTGTAAGTAATTGAGGATGTGCTGCACTATTGGAGTGTCAGTAATTGATAGTGAGCTGCACTATTGGAGTGTCAGTAATTGACGGTATGCTGCACTATTGGAGGGTCAGTAATTCAGGGTGTTCTGCACTATTCGAGTGTAATTAATAGAGCGTGTGCTGCACTATAGGTGTGTCAGTAATTGAGGATGTGCTGCATTATTTAAGTGTAAGTAATTGAGGGTGTGCTTCACTATTGGAATGTCAGTAATTGACGGTATGCTGCACTATTGGAGGGTCAATAATTGAGGTTGCGCTGCACGATTGGAGTGTCAGTATTTGAGGGTGTGTTTCACTATTGGAGTGTCAGTAATTGACGGTATGCTGCTCTGTTGGAGGGTCAGTAATTGAGTCTGTGCCGCACTATAAGTGTGTCAGTAATTGAGGGTGTGCTGCAATATTGGTGGGTCAGTAAGTGAGGGTGTTCTGCACTATTGGAATGTCAGTAATTTAGGGTGTGCATCTCTACTGGAGTGTCAGTAATTGACGGTATGCTGTTCTATTGGTGGTTCAATAATTGATGGTGTGCTGCACTGTTAGATTATCAGTAATTGATGGTGAGCTGCACAATTTTAGTGTCAGTAATTGAGGGTGTTCTGCACTGTCAGAAGTTCAGTAATTGAAGGTGTGCTGCATTATTGAAGTGTCATTAATTGAGGGTGCAGCACTATTGGAGGGTCAGCAATTGAGTGTCTGCTGCACTAGTAGAGTGTCAGTAATTGAGGATGTGCTGAACTATTGGAGTGTCAGTAATTGAGGCTGTGCTGCACCAGTGGAGTGGCATTAATTGATAGTGTGCTGCACTATTGGAGTGTCAGTAATTGAGGGTGTGCTGCACTATTCGATTGTTTGTAATTGAGGTTGTGCTGCACTATTGGAGTGTCAGTAATTGAGGGTGTGCTGCACTATTGGAATTTCAGAAATTGAGGGTGTGCTGCACTATTCGAGTGTCAGTAATTGAGGGTGTGCTGCAATATTGGAGTTTCAGTAATTAACGGTATGTTGCAGTATTGGAGTTTCAGTAATTGAGGGTGTGCTGCAGTATTGGAATTTCAGAAATTGAGGGTGTGCTGCACTATTCGAGTGTCAGTAATTGAGGGTGTGCTGCACTATTCGAGTGTCAGTAATTGAGGGTGTGCTGCACTTTTGGAGTTTCAGTAATTAACGGTATGTTGCAGTATTGGAGTGTCAGTAATTGAGGGTGTGCTGCACTATTGGAGTGTCAGTAATTGAGGGTGTGCTGCACTATTGGAATGTCAATAATTGAGGGTGTTCTGCACTGTCGGAAGGTCAGTAATTGAAGGTGTGCAGCAATATTGGAGGATCAGTAATTGATGTTGTGCTGCATTATTGTAGTGTCAATAATTGAGGGTGTGCTGCACTACTGGAGTGTCAGTAATTGACGGTATGCTGCACTTTTGGAGGGTCAATAATTAAGTGTATGCTGCACTATTAGTGGGTCAGTAATTGAGTGTCTGCTGCGCTACTAGCGTGTCAGTAATTGAGGGTGTGCAGCACTATTGGAATGTCAGTAATTGGGGGTGTGCTGAACTGTAGGTGTACTATTGAAGTGTAAGTAAAGGAGGGTGTGCTGCAGTATTGAAGTGTCAGTAATTAAAGGTTTCCTTCACTATTGGAGTGTCAGTAATTGAGGCTGTTCTGCACCCTCGGAATGTGAGTAATTGTGGATGTGCTGCACGATTGGAGGATTGGTAAATGAGGGCGTGCTGCATTATTGGATTGTCAGTAATTAAGGGTGTGCTGCACTATTGGAGTGTCAGTAATTGAGAGTGTGCTGCACTATTGGAGTGTCAGTAATTGAGGGTGTGCTGCACTATTGGAATGTCAGTAATTAAGGGTGTGCTGCACTATTGGAGTGTCAGTAATTGAGGGTGTGCTGCACTATTGGAGTGTCAGTAATTGAGGCTGTGCTGCAATATTGGAGTGTCAGTAATTTACGGTATTCTGCACTGTCGGTAGGTCAGTATTTAAAGGTGTGCTGGCCTATTGGAGGGTCAGCAGTTGACGGTGTGCAGCCCTATTGGACGATAAGTAATTGAGTGTGTGCTGTACTATTGGAATGCCAGTAAATGAGGGTGGGCTGCACTATTGGAGTGTCAGTAATTGAGAGTGTGCTGCACTACTAGAGAGTCCGCATTTGAGGGTGTGCTGCACTATTGGAGTGTCAGTAATTGACGGTGTACTACACTATTGGAGTGTCAGTAATTGAGGGGGTGCTACAGTATTGGAGTGTCAGTAATTGAGGGTGTGCTGCACTTTTGGAGTTTCAGTAATTAACGGTATGTTGCAGTATTGGAGTTTCGTTAATTGAGGGTGTGTTGCACTATTGGAATGTCAATAATTGACGTATGCTGCACTATTGAAGGGTCAGTAATTGGTGGTGTGCTGCACTATTGGAGCGTAAGTAATTGAGGGTTTGCTGCACTATAGGTGTGTCAGTAATTGAGAGTGTGCTGCACTATCGGTTGGTCAGTAATTGGGGGTGTGCTGCACTATTCGAGTAGAAGTAATTAAGGGTGTGCGTCACTAATGGAGTGTCAGTAAGTGACGGTATGCTGGTCTATTGGTGCTTCAATAATTGAGGGTGTGCCGCACTATTTTAGTGCCAGTAATTGAGGCTGTTTTGCACTGTCGGAAGTTCAGTAATTGAAGGTGTACTGCACAATTGAAGTGTCAGTAATTGAGGGTGCAAAACTATTGCAGTGTCAGTAATTGAGGGTGTGCTGCATTGTTGGAGTCTCAGTAATTGATGGTGAGCTGCACGATTGGAGGATCGGTAATTGAGCGTGTGCTGCTCTATTGGAGGGTCAGTAATTGAGGGTGTGCTGCACAATTGGAGTGTCAGTAATTGAGCGTGTGCTGCTCTATTCGAGTGTAAGTTATGGAGGGTGTGTGCACAATTGGAGTGTCAGTAATTGAGGGTGTTCTGCACTATGGGAGTGTCAGTAATTGAGGGTGTGCTGCACTATAGGTGTGTCAGTGACTGAGGGTATGCTGCACTATTGGAGTTTCAGTAATTGAGGGTTTCCTTCAGTATTGAAGTGTCAGTAATTGATGCTGTGCTGCACGATTGGAGGATCGGTAATTGAGGGTGTGCTGCATTATTGGAGGGTCATCAATTGAGGGTGTGCTGCACTTTTGGATTGTCAGTAATTGAGGGTGTGCTGCATTACTGAAGTGTCATTAATTGAGGATGCAGCCCTATTGGAGGGACAGCAATTGAGTGTCTGCTGCACTGGTAAAGTGTCATTAATTGATAGTGTGCTGCACTATTGGAGGGTCAGTAATTGAGTGTGTGCTGCACTATTGGAGTGTCAGTAATTGAGGCTGTGCTGCAATATTGGAGTGTCAGTAATTTACGGTATTCTGCACTGTCGGTAGGTCAGTATTTAAAGGTGTGCTGGCCTATTGGAGGGTCAGCAGTTGACGGTGTGCAGCCCTATTGGACGATAAGTAATTGAGTGTGTGCTGTACTATTGGAATGCCAGTCAATGAGGGTGGGCTGCACTATTGGAGTGTCAGTAATTGAGAGTGCGCTGCACTACTAGAGAGTCCGCATTTGAGGGTGTGCTGCACTATTGGAGTGTCAGTAATTGACGGTGTACTACACTATTGGAGTGTCAGTAATTGAGGGGGTGCTACAGTATTGGAGTGTCAGTAATTGAGGGTGTGCTGCACTTTTGGAGTTTCAGTAATTAACGGTATGTTGCAGTATTGGAGTTTCGTTAATTGAGGGTGTGTTGCACTATTGGAATGTCAATAATTGACGTATGCTGCACTATTGAAGGGTCAGTAATTGGTGGTGTGCTGCACTATTGGAGCGTAAGTAATTGAGGGTTTGCTGCACTATAGGTGTGTCAGTAATTGAGAGTGTGCTGCACTATCGGTTGGTCAGTAATTGGGGGTGTGCTGCACTATTCGAGTAGAAGTAATTAAGGGTGTGCGTCACTAATGGAGTGTCAGTAAGTGACGGTATGCTGGTCTATTGGTGCTTCAATAATTGAGGGTGTGCCGCACTATTTTAGTGCCAGTAATTGAGGCTGTTTTGCACTGTCGGAAGTTCAGTAATTGAAGGTGTACTGCACAATTGAAGTGTCAGTAATTGAGGGTGCAAAACTATTGCAGTGTCAGTAATTGAGGGTGTGCTGCATTGTTGGAGTCTCAGTAATTGATGGTGAGCTGCACGATTGGAGGATCGGTAATTGAGCGTGTGCTGCTCTATTGGAGGGTCAGTAATTGAGGGTGTGCTGCACAATTGGAGTGTCAGTAATTGAGCGTGTGCTGCTCTATTCGAGTGTAAGTTATGGAGGGTGTGTGCACAATTGGAGTGTCAGTAATTGAGGGTGTTCTGCACTATGGGAGTGTCAGTAATTGAGGGTGTGCTGCACTATAGGTGTGTCAGTGACTGAGGGTATGCTGCACTATTGGAGTTTCAGTAATTGAGGGTTTCCTTCAGTATTGAAGTGTCAGTAATTGATGCTGTGCTGCACGATTGGAGGATCGGTAATTGAGGGTGTGCTGCATTATTGGAGGGTCATCAATTGAGGGTGTGCTGCACTTTTGGATTGTCAGTAATTGAGGGTGTGCTGCATTACTGAAGTGTCATTAATTGAGGATGCAGCCCTATTGGAGGGACAGCAATTGAGTGTCTGCTGCACTGGTAAAGTGTCATTAATTGATAGTGTGCTGCACTATTGGAGGGTCAGTAATTGAGTGTGTGCTGCACTATTGGAGTGTCAGTAATTGAGGGTGTGTTGCACTATTGGAGTGTCAGTAATTGAGGGTGTGCTGCACTGTTGTGTGTCAGTAATTGACAGTGTGCTGTACTATTGGAGTGCCAGTAATTGAGGATGTGCTGCACCATTTTATGGTCAGTAATTTAGGTTGTTCATCACTATTGGAATGTCAGTAATTGACAGTATGCTGCACTATTGGAGGGTCAGTAATTGAGGGTGTTCTGCACTACTTGAGTGTAAGTAATTGAGGATGTGTCAGTAATTGAGTTTTTCCTGCATTATTCAAGTGCAAGTAATGGTGGGTGTGCTGCACCATTGGATTATCAGTAATTGTGGGTGTGCTTCACTGTTGGAGTGTCAGTAATTGACGGTATTCTGCACTATTGGAGGGTCAATAATTGAGGGTGTGCTGCACTATTGGAGTGTCAGTAATTGAATGTGTGCTGCACGATATGTGTGTCACTAATTGAGTGTATGCTGCACTATAGGTGTGTCAGTAATTGAGGGTGTTCTATACTATCCAAGTGTAAGTAATTGAGGGTGCGATGCACTATTGGAGTGTCAGTAATTGAGAGTGTGCTTCACCACTGGATTATTAGTAATTCAGGGTGTGCTGCACTATAGTTGTGTCAGTAATTGAGGGAATGCTGGATTATTGGAGGGTCAGTAACTGAGTGTGTGCTGCACTATTGGAAGGTCAGTAATTGAGCGTGTGCTGTACTATAGTTGTGTCAGTAATTGAGGGTGTGCTGCACTATTGGTGGGTCAGTAATTGAGGGTGTTCTGCACTATTCGAGTGTAAGTAAATGAGTGTGTGCTGCACTATAGGTGTGTCAGTAATTGAGGGTGTACTGCATTATTCGAGTGTAAGTAATTGAGGGTGTGCTGTACTATTGGAGTGCCAGTAATTGTGGCCATGCTGCACTATTGGAGTGTCAGTAATTTATGGTATACTGCACTATTGGAGGGTCAATAATTGAGGATGCGCTGCACGATTGGAGGGTCTGTAATTGAGTGCATGCTGTGCTTTTGAGTGTCAGTAATTGAGGGTGTGCTGCACTATTGGAGTGTAAGTAATTGAGGCTGTTCTGCACTGTTTGAGAATCAGTAAAATAGGGTGCGGAGCACAATTTTAGTGTCAGTAATTGAGGGTGTTCTGCACTGCCGGAAGTTCAGTAATTGAAGGTGTGCTGCATTATTGAAGTGTCATTAATTGAGGGTGCTGCACTATTGAAGTGTCAGTAATTGAGTGTGTGCTGCACTATTGGAGTGTCAATAATTGAGGGTGCTGCACTATAGGTGTGTCAGTAATTGAGGGTGTGCTGCACTATTGGTGGATCAGTAATTGAGAGTGTTCTGCACCATTCGAGTGTAAGTAATTGAGGGTGTGATGCACGATTGGAGTGTCATTAATTGAGGGTGTGCTGCACTATTGGAGGGTCAGTAATTGAGGGTGAGCTGCACTATTTGATTGTCAGTAATTGCGTGTGCGCTGCACTATTAGAGGGTCAGTAATTGAGTGTGTGCTGCACTATTGGAGGGTCAGCAATTGAGCGTGTGCTGCACTATTGTCATGTCAGTAATTGAGTGTGCGCTGCACTATTGGGGTGTCAGTAATTGAGGGTGTGCTGCACTATTGGAGTGTCAGTAATTGAGTGTGTGCTGCAAAATAGGTGTGTCAGTAATTGAGGGTGTGCTGCACTATTGGAGGGTCAGCAAATGAGCGTGTGCTGCACTACTGGAGTGTCAGTAATTGAGTGTGTGCTGCACTATTTGATTGTCAGTAACTGAATGTGTGCTGCACTATTGCAGTGTCAGTAATTGACGGTATGCTGCACTATTGGAGGGTCAGTAATTGACGGTATGCTGCACTATTGGAGGGTCAGTAATTGAGGGTGTGCTTCACTATTGGAGTGTCAGTAATTGACGGTATGCTGCTCTATTGGAGGGTCAGTAATTGAGTCTCTGCTGCACTATAAGTGTGTCAGTAATTGAGGGAGTGCTGCAATATTGGTGGGTCAGTAATTGTTGGTGTTCTGCACTATTGGAATGTCAGTAATTTAGGGTGTGCATCTCTACTGGAGTGTCAGTAATTGACGGTATGAAGGTCTATTGGGGGTTCAATAATTGATGGTGTGCTGCACTGTTAGATTATCAGTAATTGATGGTGTGCTGCACAATTTTAGTGTCAGTAATTGAGGGTGTTCTGCACTGTCGGAAGTTCAGTAATTGAAGGTGTGCTGCATTATTGAAGTGTCATTAATTGAGGGTGCAGCACTATTGGAGGGTCAGCAATTGATTGTCTGCTGCACTATTAGAGTGTCATTAATTGACTATTGGAGTGTAAGTAATTGAGGATGTGCTGCACTATTGGAGTGTCATTAATTGATGGTGTGCTGCACTATTGGAGTGTCAGTAATTGAGGCTGTTCTGCACTGTTGGAGTCTCAGTAATTGACGGTGAGCTGCACAATTGGAGGGTCGGTAATTGAGGGTGGACTGCTCTAATCGAGTGTCTGTAATTGAGGGTGTGCTGCACTATTGTACATTCAGTAAGTGAGGGTGTGCTGCACTATTCGTGTGTTTGATATTGAGGGTGTGCTGCACAATTGGAGTGTCAGTAATTGAGGGTGTGCACAACTATTGGAGTGTCAGTAATTGAGGGTGCGAAGCACTATTGGTGTGTCAGTAATTGAGGGTGTGCTGCACTATTCAATTGTTTGTAATTGAGGGTGTGCTGCACGATTGGAGGATCAGTAATTGAGGGTGTGCTGCACTATTGGAGGGTCAATAATTGAGTGTCTGCTGTGCTATTGAGTGTCAATAATTGAGGGTGTGCTGCACTGTTGCAGGGTCAGTAACTGAGTGTGTGCTGCACTATTGGAGTGTCAGTCATAGACGGTATGCTGCACTATTGGAGGGTCAGTAATTCAGGGTGTTGTGCACTATTCGAGTGTAAGTAATAGAGCGTGTGCTGCACTATAGGTGTGTCAGTAATTGAGGATGTGCTGCATTATTCGAGTGTAAGTAATTGAGGGTGTGCTTCACTATTCGAGTGTCAGTAATTGACGGTATGCTGCATTATTGGAGGGTCAGTAATTGACAATATGCTGCATTATTGGAGGGTCAATAATTGAGGGTGCGCTGCACGATTGGAGTGTCAGTATTTGAGGGTGTGCTTCACTATTGGAGTGTCAGTAATTGACGGTATGCTGCTCTATTGGAGGGTCAGTAATTGACTCTGTGCCGCACTATAAGTGTGTCAGTAATTGAGGGTGTTCTGCACTATTGGAATGTCAGTAATGTAGGGTGTGCGTCTCTACTGGAGTGTCAGTTATTGACGGTATGCTGGTCTATTGGTGGTTCAATAATTGATGGTGTGCTGTACTGTTAGATTATCAGTAATTGATGGTGAGCTGCACAATTTTAGTGTCAGTAATTGAGGGTGTTCTGCACTGTCGGAAGTTCAGTAATTGAAGGTGTGCTGCATTATTGAAGTGTCATTAATTGAGGGTGCAGCACTATTGGAGGGTCAGCAATTGAGTGTCTGCTGCACTAGTAGAGTGTCAGTAATTGAGGATGTGCTGAACTATTGGAGTGTAAGTAATTGAGGATGTGCTGCACCAGTGGAGTGGCATTAATTGATAGTGATCTGCACTATTGGAGGGTCAGTAATTGATATTGCACTGCACGTTTGGAGTGTCAGTATTTGAGGGTGTGCTTCACTATTGGAGTGTCAGTAATTGACGGTATGCTGCTCTATTGGAGGGTCAGTAATTGACTCTGTGCCGCACTATAAGTGTGTCAGTAAGTGAGGGTGTTCTGCACTATTGGAATGTCAGTAATTTAGCTTGTGCGTCTCTATTGGTGTGTCAGTAATTGACGGTATGCTGTTCTATTGGTGGTTCAATAATTGAGGGTGTGCTGCACTATTCGATTGTTTGTAATTGAGGGTGTGCTGCACGATTGGAGGATCAGTAATTGAGGGTGTGCTGCACTCTTGGAGGATCAGTAATTGAGTGTCTGCTGTGCTATTGAGTGTCAATAATTGAGGGTGTGCTGCACTGTTGCAGGGTCAGTAACTGAGTGTGTGATGCACTATTGGAGTGTCATTAATAGACGGTATGCTGCACTATTGGAGGGTCAGTAATTCAGGGTGTTCTGCACTATTCGAGTGTAAGTAATAGAGCGTGTGCTGCACTATAGGTGTGTCAGTAATTGAGGGTGTGCTTCACTATTCGAGTGTCAGCAATTGACGGTATGCTGCATTATTGGAGGGTCAGTAATTGACGATATGCTGCATTATTGGAGGGTCAATAATTGAGGGTGCGCTGCATGATTGGAGTGTCAGTAATTCAGGGTGAGCTTTACTATTGGAGTGTCAGTATTTGAGGGTGTGCTTCACTATTGGAGTGTCAGTAATTGACGGTATGCTGCTCTATTGGAGGGTCAGTAATTGAGGGAGTGCTGCAATATTGGTGGGTCAGTAATTGATGGTGTTCTGCACTATTGGAATGTCAGTAATTTAGGGTGTGTATCTCAACTGGAGTGTCAGTAATTGACGGTATGCTGGTCTATTGATGGTTCAATAATTGATGGTGTGCTGCACTGTTAGATTGTCAGTAATTGATGGTGTGCTGCACAATTTTAGTGTCAGTAATTGGGAGTGTTCTGCACTGTCAGAAGTTCAGTAATTGAAGGTGTGCTGCATGATTGAAGTGTCATTAATTGAAGGTGCAGCACTATTGGAGTGTCAGCAATTGAGTGTCTGCTGCACGAGGAGAGTGTCATTAATTGAGGATGTGCTGAACTATTGGAGTGTAAGTAATTGAGGATGTGCTGCACCAGTGGAGTGGCATTAATTGATAGTGAGCTGCACTATTGGAGTGGCAGTAATTGACGGTATGCTGCACTATTGGAGGGTCAGTAATTGATGTTGCACTGCACGTTTGGAGTGTCAGTATTTGAGTGTGTGCTCACTATTGGAGTGTCAGTAATTGACAGTATGCTGCTCTATTGGAGGGTCAGTAATTGACTCTGTGCCGCACTATAAGTGTGTCAGTAAGTGAGGGTGTTCTGCACTATTGGAATGTCAGTAATTTAGCTTGTACGTCTCTATTGGTGTGTCAGTAATTGACGGTATGCTGGTCTATTGGTGGTTCAATAATTGATGGTGTGCTGCACTGTTAGATTATCAGTAATTGATGGTGAGCTGCACAATTTTAGTGTCAGTAATTGAGGGTGTTCTGCACTGTCGGAAGTTCAGTAATTGAAGGTGTGCTGCATTATTGAAGTGTCATTAATTGAGGGTGCAGCACTATTGGAGTGTCAGCAATTGAGTGTCTGCTGCACTAGTAGAGTGTCATTAATTGACGATGTGCTGAACTATTGGAGTGTAAGTAATTGAGGATGCGCTGCACCATTGGTGTGGCATTAATTGATAGTGAGCTGCACTATTGGAGTGTCAGTAATTGACGGTATGCTGCACTATTGGAGGGTCAGTAATTGAGTGTGTTCTGCACTATTCGAGTGTAATTAATAGAGGGTGTGCTGCACTATAGGTGTGTCAGTAATTGAGGATGTGCTGCATTATTCAAGTGTAAGTAATTGAGTGTGTGCTTCACTATTGGAATATCAGTAATTGACGTTATGCTGCACTATTGGAGGGTCAATAATTGAGGGTGTGCTGCATGATTGGAGTGTCAGTATTTGAGGGTGTGTTTCACTATTGGAATGTCAGTAATTGACGGTATGCTGCTCTATTGGAGGGTCAGTAATTGAGTCTGTGCCGCACTATAAGTGTGTCAGTAATTGAGGGTGTGCTGCAATATTGGTGGGTCAGTAAGTGAGGGTCTTCTGCACTATTGGAATGTCAGTATTTAGGTTGTGCGTCTCTATTGGAGTGTCAGTAATTGACGGTATGCTGTTCTATTGGTGGTTCAATAATTGATGGTGTGCTGCACTGTTAGATTATCAGTAATTGATGGTGAGCTGCACAATTTTAGTGTCAGTAATTGAGGGTGTTCTGCACTGTCAGAAGTTCAGTAATTGAAGGTGTGCTGCATTATTGAAGTGTCAGTAATTGAGGGTGCAGCACTATTGGAGGGTCAGCAATTGAGTTTCTGCTGCACTAGTAGAGTGTCTTTAATTGAGGGTGTGCTGAACTATTGGAGTGTAAGTAATTGAGGATTGGCTGCACTATTGGAGTGTCATTAATTGAGGCAGTTCTGCACTGTTCGAGTCTCAGTAATTGTCAGTGATCTGCACGATTGGAGGGTCAGTAATTGAGGGTGGACTGCTCTATTCGAGTGTCAGTAATTGAGGGTGTGCTGCACTATTCGATTGTTGTAATTGAGGATGTGCTGCCTGATTGGAGGGTCAGTAATTGAGTGTGTGCTGCTCTATTGGAGTGTCAGTAATTGAGGGTGTGCTTCACTATTGGAGTGTCAGTAATTGAGGGTGTGCTGCATTATTCGAGTGTAAGTAATTGAGGGTGTGCTGCACGATTGTAGTGTAAGTAATTGAGGCTGTTCTGCACTGTTTGAGAATCAGTAATTTAGGGTGTGCTGCACAATTGTAGGGTCAGTAATTGAGCGCGTGCTGCAGTATTGGAGTGTCAGTAATTGAGTGTGTGCAGCAGTACTGGAGGGTCAGTAATTGAGGGTGTGCTGCACTATTGGAGGGTCAGTAACTGAGGGTGTGCTGCACTATTCGAGAATAAGCAATTGAGGGTGTGCTACACAATTTTAGTGTCAGTGATTGAGGGTGTTCTGCACTGTCGGAAGTTCAGTAATTGAAGGTGTGCTGCATTATTGAAGTGTCATTAATTGAGGGTGCTGCACTATTGGAGTGTTAGTAATTGACTGTGTGCTGCACTATTGGAGGGTCGGTAATTGAGTCTGTGCTGCTCTATTTTAGTGTCAGTAATTGAGTGTGTGCTGCACTATAGGTGTGTCAGTAATTGAGGGTGTGCTGCACTATTGGTGGGTGAGTAATTGAGCGTGTTCTGCACCATTCGAGTGTCAGTAATTGAGGGCACGATGCACGATTGGAGTGTCAGTAATTGGGGGTGTGCTGCACCACTGGATTATCAGTAATTGAGGGTGTGCTGCACTATTCAAGTGTAAGTAAATGAGTGTGCGATGCACGATTGGAGTGTCAGTAATTGAGCAGGTGCTGCGCCACTGGATTATCAGTAATGGAGGGTGTGTTGCACTATTGGTTGGTCAGTAAATGAGGGGGTTCTGCACTATTCGAGTGTCAGTAATTGAGGGTGCGATGCACGATTGGAGTGTCAGTAATTAAGGGTGTGTTGCACTATAGGTGTGTCAATAATTAAGGGAATGCTGGACTGCTGGAAGGTCAGTAACTGAATGTGTGCTGCACTATTGGATTGTCAGTAATTGAGTGTGTGCTGCATAATTGGAAGGTCAGTAATTGAGCGTGTGCTGCACTATAGTTGTGTCAGTAATTGAGGGTGTGCTGCACTATAGGTGTGTCAGTAATTGAGGGTTTGCTGCATTATTCGAGTGTAAGTAATTGAGGGTGTGGTGCATGATTTTAGAGTCAGTAATTGAGGGTGTGCTGCACTACAGGAGTGTCAGTAATTGACGGTATGCTGCACTATTGGAGGGTCAATAATTGAGGGTGCGCTGCACTATTGGAGGGTCAGTAATTGAGTGAATGCTCTGCTATTGAGTGTCAGTAATTGAGGGTATGCTGCACTATTGGAGTGTAAGTAATTGAGGCTGTTCTGCACTGTTTGAGATTCAGTAAAATAGGGTGTGCTGCACAATTGGAAGTCAGTAATTGAGGGTGTGCTGCACAATTTTAGTGTCAGTAATTGAGGGTATTCTGCACTGTTGGAAGTTCAGTAATTGAAGGTGTGCTGCATTATTGAAGTGTCATTAATTGAGGGTGCTGCACTCTTGGAGTGTTACTAATTGAGTGTGTGCTGCACTATTGGAGGGTCAGTAATTGAGTGTGTGCTGCACTATTGGAGAGTCAGTAATTGAGTGTGTGCTGCACTATAGGTGTGTCAGTAATTGAGGGTGTGCTGCACTATTCGAGTGTAAGTAATTGAGGATGTGCTGCACTATTGGAGTGTCACTAATGGATGGTGTGCTGCAGTATTGGAGTGTCAGTAATTGAGGCTGTTCTGCACTGTTGGAGTCTCAGTAATTGACGGTAATCTGCACGATTGGAGGGTCGGTAATTGAGGGTGTACTGCACTATAGGTACGTCAGTAACTGAGGGTGTGCTGCACTATTGAACGGTCAGTAAATGAGGGTGTGCTGCACTATTGGAGTGTCAGTAATTGAGTGTGTGCTACACTATTGGAGTGTCAGTAATTCTGGTGTGCTGCCCTATTGGAGAGTCAGTAATTGAGGGTGTGCTGCACTATTGGAGGGTCAGTAACTGAGGGTGTGCTGCACTATTGGAGTGTCAGTAATTGAGTGTGTGCTGCACTATTGGAGGGTCAGTTAGTGAGTGTGTGCAGCAGTATAGGCATGTCAGTAATTGAGGGTGTGCTGCACTATTGGTGGGTCAGTAATTGAGGGTGTGCTGCACGACTGGAGTGTCAGTAATTGAGTGTGTGCTGCACTATTGGAGTGTCAGTAATTGACGTTATGCTGCACTATTGGAGGGTCAATAATTGAAGGTATGCTGCACTCTTGAGGGGTCAAAAATTGCGGATGTGCAGCACTATTGGTATGTCAATAATTGAGGGTGTGCTGCACGATTGGAGTGTCAGTAATTGAGGGTGTGCTGCAGTATTGGAGGAACAGTCATTGAGGGCATGCTGCACTATTAGAGTGTCAGTAATTGACGGTGTGCTGCAGTATTGGAGGAACAGTCATTGAGGGTGTGCTGCACTATTGGAGTGTCAGTAATTGAGGATATGCTGCACTATCGGAGGGGCAATAATTGAAGGTGTGCTGCACCAATGGATTGTCTGTAATTGAGGTTGTGCTGCACTATTGGTGGGTCAGTAATTGAGGGTGTGCTGCACTATTTGTGGGTCAGTAATTGAGGGTGTGCTGCACCAATGGATTATCTGTGATTGAGGCTGTGCTGCACTATAGGTGTGTCAGTAATTGAGGGTGTGCTGCACTATTGGTGGGTCAGTAATTGAGGGTGTGCTGCACCATTCTAGTGTTAGTAATTGAGGGTGCGATGCACAATTGGAGTGTCAGTAATTGAGTGTGTGCTGCACCACTGGATTATCAGTAATTGAGGGTGTGCTACACTATACGTGCGTCAGTAATTGAGGGAATACTGCACTATTAGTGCTTCAGTAATTGAGGGTGTTCTGCATATTCAAGTGTAAGTAATTGAGGGTGCAATGCACGATTGGAGTATCAGTAATTGACGGTATGCTGTTCTATTTGTGGTTCAATAATTGAGGGTGTGCTGCACTATTGGATGGTCACTAATTGATGGTGTCTGCACAATTTTAGTGACAGTAATTGAGGGTGTTCTGCACTGTCGGAAGTTCAGTAATTGAAGGTTTTCTGCACTATTAAAGTGTCAGTAATTGAGGGTGCAGCACTATTGGAGGGTCAGCAATTGAGTGTCTGCTGCACTAGTAGAGTGTCATTAATTGAGGTTGTACTGCACTATTGGAGAGTCAGTAATTGAGGATGTGCTGCACTATTGGAGTGTCAGTAGTTGAGGATGTGCAGCACTATTGGAGTGTCATTAATTGATGGTGTGCAGCATTATTGGAGTGTCAGTAATTGAAGCAGTTCTGCACTGTTGGAGTCTCAGTAATTGATGGTGAGCTGCACTATTGGTGGGTCAGTAATTGAGAGTGCACTGCACTATTGGAGGGTCAGTAATTGAGTGTGTGCTGCACTATATGTGTTTCAGTAATTGAGGTTGTGCTGCACTATTGGTGGGTCAGTATTTGAGAGTGTGCTGCACCATTTGATTGTCAGTAATTGAGGGTGTGCTGCACTATTGGAGTGTCAGTAATTGAGGATGTGCTGCACTATTGGAGTGTCAGTAATTGAGGATGTGCTGAACTGTAGGTGTGCAAGTAATCGACTTTGTGCTGCACTATTGGTATGTCAGTAATTGGGGCTGTGCTACACTGTTGGAGTGTCAGTAATTGAGGGTTTTCTGCACTATAGTTGTGTCAGTATTTGAGGTGGTGCTGCACTGTTGGAGGGTCAATATTTGAGGGTGTGCTGGATTATTGGAAGGAAAGTAATTGAGGTAGTTATGCAATATTGGAGTGTCAGTAATTGAGGGTTTGCTGCACTATAGGTGTGTCAGTAATTGAGGGTGTGCTGCACTATAGGTGTGTCAGTAATTGAGGGTGTGCTGCATTATTCGAGTGTAAGTAATTGAGGGTGTGCTGCTCTATAGGTGTGTCAGTAATTGAGGGTGTGCCGCACTATTGGTGGGTCAGTAATGGAGTGTGTGCAGCACTATTGCAGTGTCAGTAATTGAGGGTGTGCTGCACCACTGGATTGTCTGTAATTGAGGTTGTGCTGCAGGATAGGTGTGTCAGTAATTGAGGGTGTGCTGCAGGATAGGTGTGTCAGTAATTGATGGTGTGCTGCACTATTGGTGGGTCAGTAATTGAGGGTGTGCTGCACTATTGGTGGGTCAGTAATTGAGGGTGTGCTGCACTATTCGAGTGTAAGTAATTGAGGATGCGATGCACGATTGGAGTGTCAGTAATTGAGGGTGTGCTGCACCACTGCATTATCAGTAATTGATGGTGTGCTGCACTATTGGATTGTCAGTAATTGATGGTGAGCTGCACAATTTTAGTGTCAGTAATTGAGGGTGTTCCGCACTGTCGGAATTTCAGTAATTGAAGGTGTGCTGCACTATTGGAGGGTCAGCAATTGAGTGTCTGCTGCACTAGTAGAGTGTCATTAATTGAGGGTGTGCTGCACTATTGGAGTGTCAATAATTGAGGATGTGCTGAACTGTAGGTGTGCAAGTAATCAACTTTGTGCTGCACTATTGGTATGTCAGTAATTGGGGCTGTGCTACACTGTTGGAGTGTCAGTAATTGAGGGTTTTCTGCACTATAGTTGTGTCAGTAATTGAGGTGGTGCTGCACTGTTGGAGGGTCAATATTTGAGGGTGTGCTGCATTATTTGAGTGTAAGTAATTGAGGGTGTGCTGCTCTATAGGTGTGTCAGTAATTGAGGGTGTGCTGCACTATTGGTGGGTCAGTAATTGAGTGTGTGCAGCACTATTGCAGTGTCAGTAATTGAGGGTGTGCTGCACCACTGGATTGTCTGTAATTGAGGTTGTGCTGCAGGATAGGTGTGTCAGTAATTAAGGGTGTGCTGCACTATTGGTGGGTCAGTAATTGAGGGTGTGCTGCACTATTCAAGTGTAAGTAATTGAGGATGCGATGCACGATTGGAGTGTCAGTAATTGAAGGTGTGCTGCACCACTGCATTATCAGTAATTGATGGTGTGCTGCACTATTGGATTGTCAGTAATTAAGTGTGTGCAGCACTATTGCAGTGTCAGTAATTGAGGGTGTGCTGCACCACTGGATTGTCTGTAATTGAGGTTGTGCTGCAGGATAGGTGTGTCAGTATTTGAGGGTGTGCTGCACTATTGGTGGGTCAGTAATTGAGGGTGTGCTGCACTATTCGAGTGTAAGTAATTGAGGATGCGATGCACGACTGGCGTGTCAGTAATTGAGGGTGTGCTGCACCACTGCATTATCAGTAATTGATGGTGTGCTGCACTATTGGATTGTCAGTAAATGATGGTGAGCTGCACAATTTTAGTGTCAGTATTTGAGGGTGTTCTGCACTGTCGGAAGTTCAGTAATTGAAGGTGTTCTGCACTATTGGAGGGTCAGCAATTGAGTGTAGCTGCACTAGTAGAGTGTCATTAATTGAGGGTGTGCTGCACTATTGGAGTGTCAGTAATTGAGGATGTGCTGCACTATTGGACTGTCAGTAATTCAGGCTGTTCTGCACTGTTGGAGTCTCAGTAATTGACGGTGAGCTGCACGATTGGAGGGTTGGTAATTGAGCGTGTATTGCTTTATTCGAGTGTCAGTAATTGAGGGTGTGTTGCACAGTTGGCGTGTCAGTAATTGAGGGTGTTCTGCACTGTTGGAGTGTAAGTAATTGAGGGTGTGCTGCACTATGCGAGTGTATGTAATTGAGGGTGTGCTGCACGATTGGAGTGTCAGTACTTGACTGTCTGTTGCGCTACTAGAGTATCAGTAATTGAGGGTGTGCTGCACCATTGGAGTGTCAGTAATTGAGGCGGTTCTGCACTGTTTGAGTATCAGTAATTGAGGGTATGCTGCACCATTGGAGTGTCAGTAATTGAGGCGGTTCTGCACTGTTTGAGTATCAGTAATTGAGAGTGTGCTGCACGATTGGAGGGTCGGTAATTGAGGGTGTGCTGCACTATAGGAGGGTCAGTATTTAAGTTTTTGCTGCACTAATGGAGGGTCAGTAATTGAGTGTGCGCTGCACTATTGGAGGCTCAGTAATTGAGGGTGTGCTTCACTATTGGAGTGTCAGTAATTGAGTGTGTGCTGCACTATTGGAGGCTCAGTAATTGAGGGTATGCTGCACTATTGAGTGTCAGTAATTGAGGGGTGCTACCCTATTGCAGTGTCAGTAATTGAGGGTATGCTGCACTATTGGAGTGTCAGAATTTGAGGGGGTGCTACACTATTACAGTGTCAGTAATTGACGGTATGCTGCACTATAGGAGGGTCAATAATTGAAGGTAGGCAGCACTTTTGAAGGGTTAATATTTGCACATGTGCTGCACTATTGGAAGGTCAATAATTGAGGGTGTGCTGCACTAGTGGACTTTTAGTAATTGAGGGTGTACTGCACTATTGGTGGGTCAATAATTGAGGGTGTGCTACACTATTGGATTGTCAGTAATTGAGGGTGTGCTGCACTATTGGAGGGTCAGTAATTGAGGGTGTGCTGCACTATTGGAGGGTCAGTAATTGAGTGTGTGCTGCACTATTTGATTGTCAGTAATTGCGTGTGCGCTGCACTATTGGAGGGTCAGTAATTGAGTGTGTGCTGCACTATATGTGTTTCAGTAATTGAGGCTGTGCTGCACTATTGGAGGGTCAGTAATTGAGGGTGTGCTGCAGCATTGGAGCATCAGTAATTAAGGCTGTGAAGCACTATTGGTTTTCCAGTAATTGAGGATATGCTGCACTATTGGAGGGTCAATAAATGAGGGTTTGCGGCACTTTTGGTGTGTCACTAATTGAGGGTGTGCTGCACTATTGATGTGTCAGTAACGGCTTGCTACACTACTGGAGTGTCAGTAATTGAGGGTGTGCTGCACTATTGGAGTGTAAGTAATTGAGGGTGTGCTGCACTATTGGAGTGTCAGTAACAGCTTGCTACACTACTGGAGTGTCCGTAATTGAGGGTGTGCTGCACTATTGATGTGTCAGTAACAGCTTGCTACACTACTGGAGTGTCAGTAATTGAGGGTGTGCTGCACTATTGGAGAGTAAGTAATTGAGGGTGTGCTGCACTATTGGAGTGTAAGTAATTGAGGGTGTGCTGCAATAATCGACACTGTGCTGCACTTTTGAAGGTTCAATAATTGAGTGTGTGCTGCACTATTGGAGTGTCAGTAATTGAGAGTGTGCTGCACTATTGGAGTGTCAGTAATTGAGTGTATGCTGAGCAAACTGTTTGTCAGTAATTGAAGGTGTGCTGCACTATTGGAGTGTAAGTAATTGTGGGTGTGCTGCACTGTTGGAGTGTCAGTAATTGAGTGTATGCTGAGCAACCTGTTTGTCAGTAAATGAAGGTGTGCTGCACTATTAGAGTGTAACTAATTGTGGGTGTGCTGCACTGTTGGAGTGTCAATAATTGACGGTATGCTGCTCTTTTGAACGGTCAATAATTGAGGGTGTTCTGCACTATTGGAAGGTCAGTAATTGAGGGTGTGCTGGACCATTGGAAGGAGAGTAATTGAGGTAGTTCTGCACTGTTGGAGTGTCAGTAATTGAGGGTTTGTTGCACTATAGATGTGTGAGTATTTGAGTGTGTTCTGCACTGTCTTAAGTTCAGTAATTGATGGTGTGCTGCACTATAGGTGTGTCAGTAATTGAGCGTGTGCTGCACTATTGGTGGGTCAGTAATTGAGGGTATGCTGCACTATTGAAGTGTCAGTAATTGAGGGTGTGCTGCACCACTGGATTGTCAGTAATTGAGGGAGTGCAGCACTATAGGTGTGTCCGTAATTGAGGGAGTGCCTCACTATTGGTGGGTCAGTAATTGAGGGTGTGCTGCACTATTCGAGTGTAATTTATTGAGGGTGTGCTGCACCACTGGATTATCAGTAATTGTGGGTGTGCTACACAATAGGTGTGTTATTATTTGAGGGTGTGCTGCACTATTGGTGGGTCAGTAATTGAGGGTGTTCTGCTCGATTGTAGTGTCAGAAATTGAAGGTGTGATGCACCACTGGATTGTCAGTAATTTAGTGTGTGCGTCACTATTGGAGTGTCAGCAATTGACAGTATGCTGGTCTATTGGTGGTGCAATAATTGAGGGTGTGCTGCACTATTGGATGGTCAGTAATTGATGGTGTGCTGCACAATTTTAGTGTCAGTAATTGAGGGTGCTCTGTGCTGTCGGAAGTTCAGTAATTGCATGTGTGCTGCATTATTGGAGTGTCAGTAATTAAGGGTGTGCTGCACTATTGGTGGGTCAGTAATTGAGGGTGTGCTGCACTATTCAAGTGTAAGTAATTGAGGATGCGATGCACGATTGGAGTGTCAGTAATTGAAGGTGTGCTGCACCACTGCATTATCAGTAATTGATGGTGTGCTGCACTATTGGATTGTCAGTAATTAAGTGTGTGCAGCACTATTGCAGTGTCAGTAATTGAGGGTGTGCTGCACCACTGGATTGTCTGTAATTGAGGTTGTGCTGCAGGATAGGTGTGTCAGTATTTGAGGGTGTGCTGCACTATTGGTGGGTCAGTAATTGAGGGTGTGCTGCACTATTCGAGTGTAAGTAATTGAGGATGCGATGCACGACTGGCGTGTCAGTAATTGAGGGTGTGCTGCACCACTGCATTATCAGTAATTGATGGTGTGCTGCACTATTGGATTGTCAGTAAATGATGGTGAGCTGCACAATTTTAGTGTCAGTATTTGAGGGTGTTCTGCACTGTCGGAAGTTCAGTAATTGAAGGTGTTCTGCACTATTGGAGGGTCAGCAATTGAGTGTAGCTGCACTAGTAGAGTGTCATTAATTGAGGGTGTGCTGCACTATTGGAGTGTCAGTAATTGAGGATGTGCTGCACTATTGGACTGTCAGTAATTCAGGCTGTTCTGCACTGTTGGAGTCTCAGTAATTGACGGTGAGCTGCACGATTGGAGGGTTGGTAATTGAGCGTGTATTGCTTTATTCGAGTGTCAGTAATTGAGGGTGTGTTGCACAGTTGGCGTGTCAGTAATTGAGGGTGTTCTGCACTGTTGGAGTGTAAGTAATTGAGGGTGTGCTGCACTATGCGAGTGTATGTAATTGAGGGTGTGCTGCACGATTGGAGTGTCAGTACTTGACTGTCTGTTGCGCTACTAGAGTATCAGTAATTGAGGGTGTGCTGCACCATTGGAGTGTCAGTAATTGAGGCGGTTCTGCACTGTTTGAGTATCAGTAATTGAGGGTATGCTGCACCATTGGAGTGTCAGTAATTGAGGCGGTTCTGCACTGTTTGAGTATCAGTAATTGAGAGTGTGCTGCACGATTGGAGGGTCGGTAATTGAGGGTGTGCTGCACTATAGGAGGGTCAGTATTTAAGTTTTTGCTGCACTAATGGAGGGTCAGTAATTGAGTGTGCGCTGCACTATTGGAGGCTCAGTAATTGAGGGTGTGCTTCACTATTGGAGTGTCAGTAATTGAGTGTGTGCTGCACTATTGGAGGCTCAGTAATTGAGGGTATGCTGCACTATTGAGTGTCAGTAATTGAGGGGTGCTACCCTATTGCAGTGTCAGTAATTGAGGGTATGCTGCACTATTGGAGTGTCAGAATTTGAGGGGGTGCTACACTATTACAGTGTCAGTAATTGACGGTATGCTGCACTATAGGAGGGTCAATAATTGAAGGTAGGCAGCACTTTTGAAGGGTTAATATTTGCACATGTGCTGCACTATTGGAAGGTCAATAATTGAGGGTGTGCTGCACTAGTGGACTTTTAGTAATTGAGGGTGTACTGCACTATTGGTGGGTCAATAATTGAGGGTGTGCTACACTATTGGATTGTCAGTAATTGAGGGTGTGCTGCACTATTGGAGGGTCAGTAATTGAGGGTGTGCTGCACTATTGGAGGGTCAGTAATTGAGTGTGTGCTGCACTATTTGATTGTCAGTAATTGCGTGTGCGCTGCACTATTGGAGGGTCAGTAATTGAGTGTGTGCTGCACTATATGTGTTTCAGTAATTGAGGCTGTGCTGCACTATTGGAGGGTCAGTAATTGAGGGTGTGCTGCAGCATTGGAGCATCAGTAATTAAGGCTGTGAAGCACTATTGGTTTTCCAGTAATTGAGGATATGCTGCACTATTGGAGGGTCAATAAATGAGGGTTTGCGGCACTTTTGGTGTGTCACTAATTGAGGGTGTGCTGCACTATTGATGTGTCAGTAACGGCTTGCTACACTACTGGAGTGTCAGTAATTGAGGGTGTGCTGCACTATTGGAGTGTAAGTAATTGAGGGTGTGCTGCACTATTGGAGTGTCAGTAACAGCTTGCTACACTACTGGAGTGTCCGTAATTGAGGGTGTGCTGCACTATTGATGTGTCAGTAACAGCTTGCTACACTACTGGAGTGTCAGTAATTGAGGGTGTGCTGCACTATTGGAGAGTAAGTAATTGAGGGTGTGCTGCACTATTGGAGTGTAAGTAATTGAGGGTGTGCTGCAATAATCGACACTGTGCTGCACTTTTGAAGGTTCAATAATTGAGTGTGTGCTGCACTATTGGAGTGTCAGTAATTGAGAGTGTGCTGCACTATTGGAGTGTCAGTAATTGAGTGTATGCTGAGCAAACTGTTTGTCAGTAATTGAGGGTGTGCTGCACTATTGGAGTGTAAGTAATTGAGGATGTGCTGCATTACTGGAGTGTAAGTAATTGAGAGTGTGCTGCACTATTGGAGTGTATGTAATTGAGGATGTGCTGCATTACTGGAGTGTATGTAATTGAGGATGTGCTGCACTATTGGAGTGTATGTAATTGAGGATGTGCTGCACTATTGGAGTGTATGTAACTGAGGATGTGCTGCACTATTGGAGAGTCAGTAATTGAGGGTGTTCTGCAGTATAGGTGTGTCAGTAACTGAGGGTGTGCTGCACTATTGGACGTTCAGTAATTGAGGATGTGCTGCATTAATTGACATTCAGTAATTGAGGGTGTGCTGTACTACTGGAGTGTCAGTAATTGAGAGTGTGCTGTAGTATTGGAGGGTCTGTAATTGAGGGTGTGCTGCACTATTGGAGTGTCAGTAATTGAGGGTGTGCTATAGTATTGGAGGGTCAGTAATTGAGGGTGTGCTGTAGTATTGAAGGGTCAGTAATTGACGGTGTGCTGCAATATTGGAGTGTATGTTATTCTAACCTCCTCCAGCCGCTACAACCCAACCAACTCTGTTAACTCCACAAGCCCCTAAAAATTGCGCTTTCTCTGTAACCTCCTCCACTCCCTTCAACCCTCCCAATCTCTGTAACCTCCTCCACTCACTACAACCCTCCCTAACTCTGTATCCCCCTCCAGTCCCTACAACCCTCCCTATCTCTAACCTCCTTCAGCCCCTGCACCCATTCCCATCTCTCTAACCTCCTCCGGCCTCTAATCCCCTCCCTATCTCTTTCACCTCCTCAAACCACTACAAACCATCCCTATCGCTGTAAACATCTCCAGCCCCTACACCCATCTTTATCTTTGTAACGTCCTCCAGCCCCTACACCACTCCATAAATATGTAACCTCCTCCACTCACTACAAGCCTCCCTATCTCGGTAACCTCATCCAGCCCCTACACCCCTCCCTATCTCTGTAACCTCCTCCAGCCACTACAAACCTCCCTATCTCTGTAACATCCTCCAGCCCCTACAACACTCTCTATCTCTTTAACCATCTCCAGCACCTACACCCCCTCCCTATATTTGTAACATCCTCTAGCCACAACACCCCTCCCTAAATCTGTAACCTCCTCCACTCACTACAAGCCTCCCTATCTCTGTAAACTCCTCCAGCCCCTGCAACCCTCCCTATCTCTGTAAACACCTCCAGACCCTACAACCCTCCCCAACTCTGTAACGTACTACAGCCCCTACAAATATCCCTATCTCTGTAACCTCCTCCAGCCCCTACAACCCTCTCTAACTCTGTAACCTCCTCCAGCCCCTACACCACTCCCTATCTCTGTCAAATCCTCCAGCCCCTACAACCCTCCCTATCTCTGCAACCTCCTCCAGCCCCTACACCCCTCACTATCTCTGTACCTCCTCCAGCCCTGTATACCCCTCCCTATCTAGGTCACCTCCTCCAAACACCTAAACCCCTCCATATCTCTGTAACATCCTCCAGCCCCTACATCCCTCCCTATCTCTGTAACTTCATACAGCCCCTACAAACCTCGCTATCTCTGTAATCTCCAAAAGCCCCTACAAACGTCCCTATCTCTGTAAAATCCATCATCCCCTACACCACTCCCTATTCTGTAACTTCCTCCAGCCCCTACACCCCTCCATATCTCTGTAACCTCCTCCAGCACTGACAACCCACACTATCTCTGCAGCCGCCTTCAACCGCTATACCCCTCCCTATCTCTGTAACCTCCTCCAGCCCCTACAACCTTCCCTTTGTCTGTAAATACCTCCAGCCACCTACACCCCTCCCTATCTCTTTAACGACCTCAAGCCCCTATACCCCTCCCTATCTCTGGAGCCACCTCCAGCCCCTACAACCGACCCTACCTCTGTGAACTCCTCCAGCCCCTACACCCCTCCCTATCTCTGTAACCTCCTCCACTCACTATAACCCTCCGTATCTCTGTAATCTCCTCGAGCCCCTACAATCTTCCCTATGTCTGTAACTTCCTCCAGCCCCTACAAACCTCCCCATCTCTGTAACCTCCTCCGGCCGCTACAACACTCCCTATCTCTGTAACCTCCTCCAGCCCCTACACCACTACCTATCTCTGTAACCTCCTCCAGCCCCTACACCACTCCCTATCTCTGTAACACCTCCAGCCCCTACAACTTTCCCTATCTCTGTGAACTCCACAAGCCCCTACACCCCGTGCTTTCTCTGTAACCTCCTCCACTCCCTTCAACCCTCCCAATCTCTGTAACCTCCTCCATTCACTGCAACCGTCCCTATCTCTGTAAACTCCTCCAGCCCATACAACCCTCCCTCTCTCTGTAACCACCTCCAGCCACTACAGTCCTCCCCATCTCTGTAACCTCCTCCAGCCCTACTACACTCCAAACACTGTAAACACCACCAGCCCGTACAACCCTCCCTATCTCTGTAATGTACTAAAGTCCCCAGAAAACTTCTTATCTCTGTAACGGCCCCCAAAGCCTACAACCCTCCCAATCTCTCTAACCTCCTCCAGCTGCTACTCTCCTCCCTAAATCTGTAACCTCATCCACTCACTACAAGCCACACTATCTCTGTAACCTCCTCCAGCCCCTACAACCCACTCTATCTCTGTAACCATCTCCAGCCTCTACAAACCACTCTCTCTAACCATCTCCAGCGCCTACAGCCCTCCCTATCTTTGTAACCTGCACTAGCCACAACACCCCTCCCTAAATCTGTAACCTCCTCCACTCACTACAAGCCTCACTATCTCTGTAACCTTCTTGAGCCCCTACAACCCTCCCTATTTCTGTAAACACCTCCAGTCCCTACAACTCTCCATATCTCTGTAAAGTACTACAGCCCGTACAAATATCCCTATCTCCGTAAACTCCTCAAGACCCTACACCCCTCTCTAACTCTGTAATCTCCTCCAGTGCCTAGACCGATCCCTAACTCTGTAATCTCCTCCAGCACCTACCAACCTCCCTATCTCTGTAAATTCCTCCAGCCCCTACAATCCTCCCTATCTCTGTAACGTACTACAGCACCTACAATCATTCCAATCTCTGTTGCATCTCCCAAACCCTACAACCCTCCCTATCTCTGTAACCTCCTCCAGCCCCTACAACAATCCCTATTTCTGTAACCTCCTCCAGCCCCTACACCCCTCCCTATCTCTGTAACACCTCCAGCCACTACAACTTTCCCTATCTCTGAAACCACCTCCAGCCCTTACATCCCTCACTATCTCTGTAACCTCCTCCAGCCCCTACAACCCACCCAATTTCTGTGAACTCCACAAGCCCCTACACCCCGTGCTTTCTCTGTAACCTCCTCCACTCCCTTCAACCCTCCCAATCTCTGTAACCTCCTCCATTCACACAACCCACCCTATCTCTGTAAACTCCTCCAGCCCAAACAACCCTCCCTCTCTCTGTAACCACCTCCAGCTACTACACTCCTCCCTATCTCTGTAACCTCCTCCAGCCCTTACACCCCTCACTATTTCAGTATCCTCCTCCACTCACTACAACCCTCCCTATCTCTCTAACCTCCTCCAGCAACTTCAGCCTTCCCTATCTCTGTAACCTCCTCCAGTCCCTACAGCCCTCCCTAAATCTGTATCCCCCTCCAGTCCCTACTAACCTCCCTATCTCTGTAACCTCTCCAGCCTTTACACTCATCCCTATCTCTTTAACATCCTCTACTCCCTTCAACCCACCCTATCTCAGTAACCTCCACTAATTATAAACCTCCTAATTCTGTAACCTCCTCCCTAAATCTGTAACCTCCTCCAACCCCTACAACCATCCATATCTCTGTAACCATCTCCAGCCCCTACACCCGTCCCTATCTTTGTAACATCCTCCAGACACTACACCACTCCCTATATATGTAACCTCCTCCAATCACTACTAGCCTCCTTATCTCTGTAACCTCCTCCAGCCCTACAAAACTTCAAACACTGTAAACACCACCAGCCCGTACAACCCTCCCTATCTTTGTAATGTACTAAAGTCCTCACAAAACTTTTTATCTCTGTAACGTCCCCCAAAGCCTACAACCCTCTCAATCTCTCTAACCTCCTCCAGCCGCTACTCTCCTCCCTAAATCTGTAACCTCATCCACTCACTACAAGCCACCCTATCTCTGTAACCTCCTCCAGCCATTACAAACCTCCCTATCTCTGTAACCATCTCCAGCCCCTACACCCGTCCCTATCTTTGTAATCTCCTCCAGACACTACACCACTCCCTATATATGTAACCTCCTCCACTCACTACAAGCCTCCCTATTTCTGTAACCTCCTCCAGCCCCTACAATCCTCCCTAACTCTGTAACCTCCTCCAGCCTTTGCGACCCTCCCTATCTCTGTAACCGCCTCCAGCCCCTACACCCTTCCCTATCTCTGTAACCTCATCCAGCCCCTGCAACCCACCCTATCTCTGTAACCTGCTCCACCATGACCGCCCTCCCTATCTCTAGCATCCTCCAGCCGCCTACTCCTCTCCCAATCTCTATAACCGCCTCCATCCCCTACATTCCTCCCTATCTCTGTAACCACCTCCAGGCAACTACGAACCTCCCAATCTCTGTAACCACCTCCAACCCCAACACCACTCCCTATCTCTGTAACCTCCTCCAGCCCCCTAAAACCCTCCCAATCTCTGTAACCTTCTCCAACCCCAACAACACTCCCTTTCTCTGTAAACTGCTCCAGCCCATACAACCCTCCCTATCTCTGTTACCTCCTCCAGCCAGTACACTCCTTCCTATTTTCCGTAACCTCCTCCAGTCCTTACACCCCTCCCTAACTCTGTAACCTCCTCCAGCACCTACCACCCTCCCTATCTCTGTAAATTCCTCCAGCCCGTACAACCCTCCCTATCTCCGTGACGTACTACAGCACCTACAAACATTCCAATCTCTGTTACATCCCCCAAAAACTACGACCTCCTGGTCTCTGTAACCCACCCCAGCCCCTACAACAATCCCTATCTCTGTTACCTCCTCCAGCCCCTACACCCCTCCCTATCTCTGTAACCTCCTCCAGCCCCTACAACCCGCCCTATCTCTGTAACCACCTCCAGACAACTCCAACCCTCCCAATGTCTGTAGCCTCCTCCAACACCAACACCACTCCCAATCCCTGTAACATTCTCCAGCCCCTACACCCCTCCCTAACTTGTTACCTCCTCCAGCCCCCTACACATCTCCCTCTCTCTGAAAACCAGTCCAACCCATACAACCCTCCCTATCTCTGTAACCACCTCCAGCTACTATACTCCACCATATCTCTGTAACCTCCTCCAATCACTACAACACTGCCTATCTCTCTAACCTCTTCCAGCACCTTCAGCCCTCCCTATCTCGGTAACCTCCTCCAGCCCCTACATTCCTCCCTATCTCTGTAACCCCATCCAGCCCCTACAGCCCTCCCTAACGCTGTATACCCCTCCAATCCCTACAACCTTCCCTATCTCTGTAAACTCCTCCAGCCCTACACCCATCCCTATCTCTCTAACCTCTTCCAGCCAATAATCTCCTCGCTATCTCTTTCACCTCCTCTATTCCCTTCAACCCACCCTATCTCTGTAACCGCCTCTACTTACTATAACACTCCCAATCTCTGTAACCTCCTCCCTAAATCTGTAAACACCTTGACTCACGACAACCATCCCTATCTCTGTAACTATCTCCAGCCACTACACCCCTCCCTAAATCTGTAACCTCATCAATCACTACAAGCCACACTATCTCTGTAACCTCCTCTAGCCACTACAAACCTCCCTATCTCTGTAACATCCTCCAGCCCCTACAACCCTCTCTATCTCTGTAACCCTTTCCAGGGCCTACACCCCTCCTTATCTTTGTAACCTCCTCTAGCCACAACACCAGTCCCTAAATCTGTAGCCTCCTACACTCACTACAAGCCTCACTATCTCTGTAACCACCTCCAGCCCCTACAACCCTCCCTATCTCTGTAAACACCTCCAGCAACTACAACTCTCCTTATCTCTGTAACGTACAACAGCCGCTACAAATATCCCCGTCTCTGTAACCTGCTCCAGCCCCTACACCCCTCTCTAAATCTTTAACCTCCTCCAGCCCCTACAACCCTCCCTATATCTGTAAACACCTCCAGCCCCTACAACTCTACCTATCTCTGTAACGTACAACAGCCGCTACAAATATCCCCGTCTCTGTAACCTCCTCCAGCCCAAACACCCCTCCCTAACTCTGTAACCTCCTCCAGCCCCTACAACTCTCCCTATCTTGTTACCTCCTCCAGCACCCTACCCCTCTCCCTATCTGTGTAACCTCCTCCAGCCCATACAACCCTCCCTATCTCTCAAAACTCCTCCACTCACTACAACCCTCCCTATCTCTCTATCCGCCTCCAGCACCTTCAGCCCTCCCAATCTCTGTAAACTATTTCAGCCCCTACATCACTCCCTATCTCTGTAAACTCCTCAAGCCTCTATAACACTCCCTATTTCTGTGACCTCCTCCAGTACCTGCAACCCTCCCTAACTCTGTAACCTCCTCCAGCCCCTACAACCCTGCGATATCTCTGTAACCTCCTCCAGCCCCTACACCCCTCCCAATCTCTGTAACCTCCTCCAGCCCCTATACCCCTCCCAATCTCTGTAACCTCCTCCAGCCCCTACACCCCTCCCTATCTCTGTAACCTCCTCCAGCCCCTATACACCTCCCAATCTCTGTAACCTCCTCCAGCCCCTACATCCCTCCCTATCTCTGTAACCTCCTCCAGCCCCTATACCCCTCCCAATCTCTGTAAGCTCCTACAGCCCCTACACCCCTCCCAATCTCTGTAAGCTCCTACAGCCCCTACACCCCTCCCAATCTCTGTAACCTCCTCCAGCCCCTATACCCCTCCCAATCTCTATAACCTCCTCCAGCCCCTTCAACCCTCCGATATCTCTGTAACCTCCTCCAGCCCCTATACCCCTCCCAATCTCTGTAACCTCCTCCAGCCCCTACACCCCTCCCTATCTCTGTAACCTCCTCCAGCCCCTATACCCCTCCCAATCTCTGTAACCTCCTCCAGCCCCTACACCCCTCCCTATCTCTGTAACCTCCTCCAGCCCCTATACCCCTCCCGATCTCTGTAAGCTCCTACAGCCCCTACACCCCTCCCTATCTCTGTAACCTCCTCCAGCCCCTACAACCCTCCCGATCTCTGTAACCTCCTCCAGCACCTATAAGCCTCCCTATCTCTGTCACATCCTCCAGAACCTAAAATACTCCCTGCCTCTGTAACCTCCTCCAGCCCCTACAACCCTACTATCTCTGTAACCTCCTGCAGACCCTATACCCCTCACCATCTATGTAACCTCCTCCACTCCTTACAAACCTCCCTATCTCTTATGGCTTCTTCAGCCCCTACACCCCTCCCTATCTCTGTTACCTCCTCCAGCATCTACAAAACACTCCCTATTTCGGTCAACTCCTCCAGACCCTACAAAACTCCCTATCTCTGCAACCTCCTCCAGACCCTACACCTCTCCCTATCTCTGTAACCTCCTCCAGCCCCTACACCCCTCCCTATCGCTGTAACCTCCTCCAGCCCCTACACCCCTCCCTATCTCTGTAACCTCCTCCAGCCCCTACACACCTCCCTAATTCTGTAACCTCCTCCAGCCAAATACAACCCTACCTATCTCTGTAACCTCCTCCAGTCCCTACACCCCTCCCTACCTCTGTAAACTCCTCCAGCCCCTACACGCATCCTTATCTCTGTAACCTCCTCCAGGCCCTAAAGCCCTTCTTATGTCTGTAACATCCTCCAGCCTCTACACCCCTCCCCTTCTGTCTAACCACCTCCAATCCCTACACCCCTCCTTATCTCTCTAACCTCCTCCAGACGCTACACACCCCCATCTCTGTAACATCCTCCACTCACTACAATCCGCCCTATCTCTGAAAACTCCTCAACTCCCTACAATAGTCAATATCTCTGTAACCTCCTCCAGCACCTACAACGCTCCCTATCTCTGTATCCGCCTCCAGCCATTCCTCCACACCTCCCAATCTCTGCAAACTCCTCCAGCCCCTACACACCTCCTTATCTCTGTAACTACCTCCAGCCTCTACACCCCTCCCTATCTCTGTAACCTCCTCCAGCCCCTTCACGCCTCCCAATCTCTGCAAACTCCTCCAGCCCCTACACACATCCTTATCTCTGTAACCTCCTCCAGGCTCTACACCCCTCCCTATCTATGTAAACTCCTGCAGCCCCTACATGCTTCCCGATCTCAGTAACCTCCGCCAGCCTCTACACCTCTCCCTATCTATGTAACCTTCTCCACTCCCTACAAAACTTCCTAACTCTGTACCCTCCTCCAGCCCCTACAAGCCTCACTATCTCTGTAACCTCCTCAAGCCCCTACACCACTCCCTATCTCTCTAACTTCCTCCAGACACTACACCTATCTATAACCCTATCTATCTCTGTAACCTTCTCCAGGCCCTGCAATCCTCCCAATCGCAGTAAGCTCTCCCAGCACTGACAACCCTCCCTATTTCTGTTACGTCCTCCAGCCCCGACACCCCAACTTATCTTTGTAACGTCCACGAGCCCCTACAACCCTATCGAACTCGGTAACCTCCTCCAGCGCCTACAAATCTCCCTATCTCAGTAACCTCCTCCAGCCCCTACATAACCTGCTATTTCTGTAACCATGTCCAGCCACCTACACCCCTCCCTATCTATGTAACCTTCTCCACTCACTACAAAACTTCCTATCTCTGTACCCTCCTCCAAACTCTACAACCCTCCCTATCTCTGTGACATCCTCCACTCACTACAACCCTCCCAATCTCTGTAACCTCCGCCACTCACTACAACCAACCAGATCTTTGTAACCTCCTCCCGCCCCTACACACCTCCCAATCTCTGTTACCTCCACTCACTACAACCCTTCCTATTTGTCACCTCCTCCAAACATGCAACACTCCCTATCTCAGTAACCTCCTCCAGCCCCTAGTACACTCCCTATCTCTTTAACCTCCTCCAGGTCCAAAAAACATCCTTATCTCTGTAACCTCCTCCAGTACCTACACCCCTTCCTATCTCTGTAACCTCCTCCAGCCAAATACAACCCTACCTATCTCTGTAACCTCCTCCAGTCCCTACACCCCTCCCTACCTCTGTAAACTCCTCCAGCCCCTACACGCATCCCTATCTCTGTAACCTCCTCCAGGCCCTAAAGCCCTTCTTATGTCTGTAACATCCTCCAGCCCCTACACCCCTCCCCATCTGTCTAACCGCCTCCAATCACTACACCCCTCCTTATCTCTCTAACCTCCTCCAGACACTACACACCCCCATCTCTGTAACATCCTCCACTCACTACAATCCGCCCTATCTCTGAAAACTCCTCAACTCCCTACAATAGTCAATATCTCTGTAACCTCCTCCAGCACCTACAACGCTCCCTATCTCTGTATCCGCCTCCAGCCACTCCTCCACGCCTCCCAATCTCTGCAAACTCCTCCAGCCCCTACACACCTCCTTATCTCTGTAACTACCTCCAGCCTCAACACCCCTCCCTATCTCTGTAACCTCCTCCAGCCCCTTCACGCCTCCCAATCTCTGCAAACTCCTCCAGCCCCTACACACATCCTTATCTCTGTAACCTCCTCCAGGCTCTACACCCCTCCCTATCTATGTAAACTCCTGCAGCCCCTACACGCTTCCCGATCTCAGTAACCTCCGCCAGCCTCTACACCTCTCCCTATCTATGTAACCTTCTCCACTCACTACAAAACTTCCTAACTCTGTACCCTCCTCCAGCCCCTACAAGCCTCACTATCTCTGTAACCTCCTCAAGCCCCTACACCACTCCCTATCTCTCTAATCTCCTCGAGACACTACACCCCTATCTATAACCCTATCTATCTCTGTAACCTTCTCCAGGCCCTGCAATCCTTCCAATCGCAGTAAGCTCTCCCAGCACTGACAACCCTCCCTATCTCTGTTACATCCTCCAGCTCCTACACCCCACCTTATCTTTGTAACGTCCACGAGCCCCTACAACCCTATCGAACTCGGTAACCTCCTCCAGCGCCTACAAATCTCCCTATCTCAGTAACCTCCTCCAGCCCCTACATACCCTGCTATTTCTGTAACCATGTCCAGCCACCTACACCCCTCCCTATCTATGTAACCTTCTCCACTCACTACAAAACTTCCTATCTCTGTACCCTCCTCCAAACTCTACAACCCTCTGTAACATCCTCCACTCACTACAACCCTCCCAATCTCTGTAACCTCCGCCACTCACTACAACCAACCAGATCTTTGTAACCTCCTCCCGCCCCTACACACCTCCCAATCTCAGTTACCTCCTCCACTCACTACAACCCTTCCTATTTGTCACCTCCTCCAAACATACAACACTCCCTATCTCAGTAACCTCCTCCAGCCCCTAGAACAATCCCTATCTCTTTAACCTCCTCCAGGTCCAAAAAACATCCTTGTCTCTGTAACCTCCTCCAATACCTACACCCCTTCCTATCTCTATAACCTCCTCCAGCCCCTAGAACAATCCCTATCTCTTTAACCTCCTCCAGGTCCAAAAAACATCCTTGTCTCTGTAACCTCCTCCAATACCTACACCCCTTCCTATCTCTATAACCTCCTCCAGCACAAAAAACATCCCTTTCTCTGAAACCTGCTCCAGTCCGTACAAAATTCCCTAACTCTGTATCCTCCTCCAGACCCTTCGAACCTCCCTATCTATGTAACCTTCTCCAGCCCATACACCCCTCCCTATCTCTGTAATCTACTCCAGCCAAATACAACCCTGTCTCTGTAACCTCCTCCAGCCCCTACACCCCTCCCTATCTCTGTAACATCCTACAGCCCCTACAACCCTCCGTTTCTCTGTAACCTCCTCCAGATCCTTCAATCCTCCTTATCTCTGTAACCTCCGCCAGGCCCTAAAACCCTCCTTATCTCTGTAACCTCCTCCAGCCCCTAAACACCTCCCCATCTCTCTAACCTCCTCCAATCCCTACACCCCTCCCTATCTCTCTAACCTCATCGAGACGCTACACACCCCCATCTCTATAACATCCTCCACTCACTACAACCTGCCCTATCTCTGAAAACTCCTCAACTCACTACAACACTCCCTATCTCTGTAACCTCCTCCACTCACTACAACCCTCCCTATCTCTGAAAACTCCTCCAAACCTCCCTATCTCTAAGATCTCCGAGCCCCAAAACCCCTCCCTATCTCTGTTACCTCCTCCAGCCTCTATAACCCTGTCTATCTCTGTAACCTTCTCCAGGCCCTGCAATCCTTCCAATCGCAGTAACCTCTCCCAGCACAGACAACCCTCCCTATCTCTGTTATGTCCTCCAGCCCCTACACCCCACCTTATCTTTGTAACGTCCACGAGCCCCTACAACCCTATCGATCTCAGTAACCTCCTCCAGCGCCTACAAATCTCCCTATCTCAGTAACCTCCTCCAGCCCCTACATACCCTGCTATTTCTGTAACCAGGTCCAGCCACCTACACCCCTCCCTATCTATATAACCTTCTCCACTCACTACAGAACTTCCTATCTCTGTACCCTCCTCCAGCCCCTACACCCCTCCCTATCTCTCTAACCTCCTCCAGACACTACACCCCCCCATCCCTGTAACAACCATTCTGTTCTTTGTAACCTCCTCCCACCCCTACACGCTTCCCAATCTCTATTACCTCCTCCACTCACTACAACCCTCCCTATTTGTCACCTCCTCCAAACATACAACACTACCTATCTCAGTAACCTCCTCCAGGTCCAAAAACCATCCTTATCTCTATAAACTCCTCCAGCACCAAAAAACATCCCTATCTCTGTAACCTGCTCCAGACCCTACACCTCTCCCTATCTCTGTAACCTCCTCCAGCCCCTACACCCCTCCCTGTTTCTGTAACCTCATCCAGCAGCTGCAACCCTCCCTATCTATGTAACCTTCTCCAGCCCATACACCCCTCCCTATCTCTATAACCTCCTCCAGCCAAATACAACCCTACGTATCTCTGTAACCTCCTCCAGCCCCTACACCCCTCCCTATCTCTGTAACCTCATCCAGCAGCTGCAACCCTCCCTATCTATGTAACCTTCTCCAGCCCATACACCCCTCCCTATCTCTATAACCTCCTCCAGCCAAATACAACCCTACCTATCTCTGTAACCTCCTCCAGCCCCTAAACCCCTCCCCATCTCTCTAACCTCCTCCAATCCCTACACCCCTCCGTATCTCTCTAACCTCCTCCAGACGCTACACACCCCCATCTCTGTAACATCCTCCACTCACTACAACCTGTCCTATCTCTGAAAACTCAACTCCCTACACCCCTCCCTATCTCTGTAACCTCCTCCACTCACTACAATCCTCCCTTTCTCTGAAACTTTCTCCAAACCCTACAAACCTCCCTATCTCTAACATTTCCCAGCCCCAAAACCCCTCCCTATCTCTGTTACCTCCTCCAGCCTCTATAACCCTATCTATCTCTGGAACCTTCTCCAGGCCCTGCAATCCTCCCAATTGCAGTAACCTCTCCCAGCACCGACATCCCTCCCTATCTCTGTTATATCCTCCAGCCTCTACATCCCACATTATCATTGTAACCTCCACGAGCCCCTACAACCCTATCGATCTCAGTAACCTCTCCACGCCTACAAATCTGCCTAACTCTGTAACCTTCTCCAGCCCCTACAAACCTCCCTGCCACAGCCACCATCTCCAGCCACCTACACACCTTGCTATCTCTGTAACCTCCTCCAATCACTACAACCCTCCTGACCTTTGTAACCTCCTCCAAACCCTACAAAACTCCCTATCTCAGTAACCTCCTCCAGCACCTACACCCCTCCCTATACCTGTAAACTCCTCCAGCACCTACACCTCTCCCTCTTTCTGTAAACTCCTCCAGCATCTACACCCCTTCCTATCTCCATAACCTCCTCCAACCCCTAAAAACCTCCCTATCTCCATAACCTCCTCCAACCCCTAAAAACCTCCCTATCTCTGTAACCTCCTCCAGCACCTTCAACCCACCCTATCTCTGTATCCTTCACCAGCCACTAAAAACCTCCCTATCTCTGTAAACGCCTCCAGAACCCACAACCCTCCCTATCACTGTAACCTCCTCCAGCAGCTGAACCCCTCCCGATCCAAATAAGCTACTCCAGCCCCTACACCCCTCCCTTTCTCTGTAACCTTCTCCTGCCAAATACAACCCTACCCATCTCTGTAACCGCCTCCAGCCAATACACACCTCTTTATCTCTGTAACCGCCGCCAGGCCCGCCACTCCTCCCTATCTCTGCAAACTCCTACAGCCCCTACAACCCACCCTAACTCTGTAACCTGCTCCAGCTCCTACACCCCTCCCTATCTCTGTAACCTCCTCCACTCACTACAAAACCACCAATCTCTCTAACCTCCTCCAGACACTACATCCCCCCATCTGTAACATCCTCCATTCACTACAACCCTCCTTATCTCTGTAACCTCCTCCAGCCCCTGCAAACCTCCCTATCTCAGTAACCTCCTCCAGCCCCTACACCCCTCCCTTTCTCTGTAACCTTCTCCTGCCAAATACAACCCTACCTATCTCTGTAAACTCCTCCAGCCCCTACTCCCCTCCCTTTCTCTGTAACCTTCTCCTGCCAAATACAACCCTACCTATCTCTGTAACCTCCTCCAGCCAATACACACCTCTTTATCTCTGTAACCGCCTCCAGCCCCGCCACTCCTACCTATCTCTGCAAACTCCTCCAGCCCCTACAACCCACCCTAACTCTGTAACCTGCTCCACTCACTACAAAACCACCAATCTCTCTAACCTCCTCCAGACACTACATTCCCCCATCTGTAACATCCTCCATTCACTACAACCCTCCCTATCTCAGTAACCTCCTCCAGCCCCTGCAAACCTCCCTATCTCAGTAACCTCCTCCAGCCCCTACATCCCCCCCTATTTCTGTACCATGCCCAGCCACCTACACCCCTCGCTATCTCTGTAACCTCCTCCACTCACTACAATCCTCCCGATCTTTGTAACCTCCACTAGCCCCTACACGCCTCCCTATCTCAGTAACCTCCTCCGGCCCGTACATATCCCCCTATTTCTGTAACCATATTCAACCACCTACACACCTCCCAATCTCTGTAACCTCCTCCACTCACTACAATCCTCCCTATTTCTGTCACCTCCTACAAACATACAACACTCCCTATCTCAGTAACTTCCTCCAGCCCCTAGAACACTCCCTATCTCTTTAACCTCCTCCAGGTCCTAATACCATCCTTGTCTCTGTAACCTCCTCCAATACCTACACCCCTTCCTATCTCTATAACCTCCTCCGGCCCCAAAAAACATCCCTATCTCCATAACCTCATCCAGACCCTACAAAACACCCTATCTCCGTATCCTCCTCCAGCCCATACAAACATCCCTATGTCCGTAACCTCATCCAGACCCTACAAACATCCCTATCTCCGTAACCTTCTCCAGACCCTAGACATCTCACTATCTCTGTAACCTCCTCCAGCCCCTACACCGCTCCCTATCTCTGTAACCTCCTCCAGAAGCTGCAGCCCTCCCTATCTATGTAACCTACTCCAGACCATACAACCCCCCCCTATCTCTATAACCTCCTCAAGCCGAATACAACCCTACCTATCTCTGTAACCTCCTCCAGCCCCTACACCCCTTCCTTTTTCTATAACCTCCTCCAGCCCCTACACGTCTCCCTATCTCTGTAAACCACCAGCGTCTACAACCCTCCATTTCTCTGTAACCTCCTCCAGCCCCTACAAACCTCCCTATCTCTGTAACCTCCTCCAGGCCCTAAAACCCTCCTTATCTCTGTAACCTCCTCCAGCCCCTACGCCCCTCCCCATCTCTCTAACCTCCTCCAATCCCTACACCCCTCCCTATCTCTCTAACCTCCTCCAGACGCTACACACCCCCATCTCTGTAACATCCTCCAGTCACTACAACCTGCCCTATCTCTGAAAACTCCTCAAATCCCTACAACACTCCCTATCTCTGTAAGCTCCTCCACTCACTACAACCCTCCCTATCTCTGAAACCTCCTCCAAACCTCCCTATCTCTAACATCTCCCAGCCCCGAAACCCCTCCTTATCTCTGTTACCTCCTCCAGCCTCTATAACCCTATCTATCTCTGTAACCTTCTCCAGGCCCTGCAATCCTCCCAATCGCAGTAACCTCTCCCAGCACTGACAACCCTCCCTATCTCTGTTACGTCCTCCAGCCCCTACACCCCACCTTATCTTTGTAACGTCCATGAGCCCCTACAACCCTATCGATCTCAGTAACCTCCTCCAGCCCCTACATACCCTGCTATTTCTGTAACCATGTCCAGCCACCTACATACCCTCCCTATCTATGTAACCTTATCCACTCACTACAAAGCTTCCTATCTCTGTACCCTCCTCCAGCCCCTAAAAACCTCCCTATCTCTGTAAGCTCCTCAAGCCACTACACCCCTCCCTATCTCTCTAACCTCCTCCAGACACTACACCCCCCATCCCTGTAACAACCATCCAGTTCTTTGTAACCTCCTCCAGCCCCTAAAAAACTCCCTATCTCAGTAACCTCCTCCAGCACCTACACCCCTCCCTATCTCTGTAAACTCCTCCAGCACCTACACCTCTCCCTCTCTCTGTAAACTCCTCCAGCATCTACACCTCTTCCTATCTCCGTAACCTCCTCCAACCCCTAAAAACGTCCCTATCTCTGGAACTTCCTCCAGCACCTACAACACACCCAATCTCTGTATCCTTCACTAGCCACTAAAAACCTCCCTATCTCTGTAAACTCCTTCAGACCCTACATCCCTCCCTTTCATTGTAACCTCCTCCAGCAGCTGAACCCCTCCCGATCCATATAAGCTACTCCAGCCCCTACACACCTCCCTTTCTCTGTAACCTTCTCCTGCCAAATACAAACCTACCTATCTCTGTAACCTTCTCCAGCCAATACACACCTCTTTATCTCTGTAACCTCCTCCAGCCAATACACACGTCTTTATCTCAGTAACCTGCTCCAGTCCCTACACCCCTCCCTATATCTGTAACCTCCTCCAGCACCTACACCTCTCCCTCTCTCTGTAACCTGCTCCAGCCTCGCACCCCTCCCTAACTCTGTAACCTCCTCCAGCCAATACACACCTCCCTATCTCTGTAACCGCCTCCAGCCCTGCCACTCCTCCCTATCTCTGTAACCTCCTCCAGACCCTACAACCCACCCTAACTCTGAAAACTCCTCAAATCCCTACAACACTCCCTATCTCTGTAACCTCCTCCACTCACTACAACCCTCCCTATCTCTGAAACCTCCTCCAAACCTCCCTATCTCTAACATCTCCCAGCCCCGAAACCCCTCCCTATCTCTGTTACCTCCTCCAGCCTCTATAACCCTATCTATCTCTGGAACCTTCTCCAGGCCCTGCAATCCACCCAATCGCAGTAACCTCTCCCAGCACTGACAACCCTCCCTATCTCTGTTACGTCCTCCAGCCCCTACACCCCACCTTATCTTTGTAACGTCCATGAGCCCCTACAACCCTATCGATCTCGGTAACCTCCTCCAGCGCTAACAAATCTCCCTATCTCAGTAACCTCCTCCAGGCCCTACATACCCTGCTATTTCTGTAACCATGTCCAGCCACCTACACCCCTCCCTATCTATGTAACCTTATCCACTCACTACAAAACTTCCTATCTCTGTACCCTCCTCCAGCCCCTAAAAACCTCCCTATCTCTCTAACCTCATCCAGACACTACACCCCCCATCCCTGTAACAACCATCCAGTTCTTTGTAACCTCCTTCAGCCCCTAAAAAACTCCCTATCTCAGTAAACTCCTCCAGCACCTACACCCCTCCCTATCTCTGTAAACTCCTCCAGCACCTACACCTCTCCCTCTCTCTGTAAACTCCTCCAGCATCTACACCCCTTCCTATCTCCGTAACCTCCTTCAACCCCTAAAAACGTCCCTATCTCTGGATCCTCCTCCAGCACCTACAACGCACCTATCTCTGTATCCTTCACCAGCCACTAAAAACCTCCCTATCTCTGTAAACTCCTTCAGACCCTACATCCCTCCCTTTCATTGTAACCTCCTCCAGCAGCTGAACACCTCCCGATCCATATAAGCTACTCCAGCCCCTATACACCTCCCTTTCTCTGTAACCTTCTCCTGCCAAATACAACCCTACCCATCTCTGTAACCTTCTCCAGCCAATACACACGTCTTTATCTCTGTAACCTCCTCCAGCCCCTACACCCCTCCCTTTCTCTATAACCTCCTCCAGCCCCTACAACCCTCCTTATCTCTGTAACCTCCTCCAGCCCCTACACCCCTCCCTATCTCTGTAACCTCCTCCAGCCAATACACACCTCCTTATCTCTGTAACCTGCTCCAGTCCCTACACCCCTCCCTATCTCTGTAACCTCCTCCAGCACCTACACCTCTCCCTCTCTCTGTAACCTGCTCCAGCCTCGCACCCCTCCCTAACTCTGTAACCTCCTCCAGCCAATACACACCTCCCTATCTCTGTAACCGCCTCCAGCCCCGCCACTCCTCCCTATCTCTGTAACCTCCTCCAGACCCTACAACCCACCCTAACTCTGTAACCTGCTCCAGTCCCTACACCCCTCCCTATCTCTGTAACCTCCTCCATCCTCTACATCCCCCCCTATTTCTGTACCATGCCCAGCCACCTACACCCCTCGCTATCTCTGTAACCTCCTCCACTCACTACAATCCACCCGATCTTTGTAACCTCCTCTAGCCCCTACACCGCTCCTTATCTCTGTACCCTCCTCCAGCCCCTACAACCCTCCCTATCTCTGTAACCTCCTCAAGTCCCTACACCCCTCCCTATCTCTCTAACCTCCTCCAGACACTACACCCCCCCATCCCTGTAACAACCATCCAGATCTTTGTAACCACCACCAGCCCCTACATGCTTCCCAATCTCTGTTACCTCCTCCACTCACTACAAACCTCCCTATTTCTGTCACCTCCTACAAACATACTACACTCCCTATCTTAGTAACCTCCTCCAGCCCCTAGAACACTCCCTATCTCTTTAACCTCCTCCAGGTCCTAAAACCATCCTTATCTCTGTAACCTCCTCCAGTACCTACACCCCTTCCTATCTCTATAACCTCCTCCAGCCCCTACACACCTCCCTATCTCTGTAAACTCCACCAGCGTCTACAAACCTCCCTATCTCTGTAACCTCCTCCAGCCCCTACAAACCTCCCTATCTCTGTAACCTCCTCCAGCCCCTACACCCCTCCCCATCTGTCTAACCTCCTCCAATTTCTACACCCCTCCCTATCTCTCTAACCTCCTCCAGACACTACACACCCCCATCTCTGTAAAATCCTCCACTCACTACAATTCGCCCTATCTCTGAAAACTCATCAACTGCCTACAACACTCCCTATCTCTGTAACCTCCTCCAGGACCTACAACCTCTCTATCTCTGTATCCTCCTCCAGCCACTACAAATCTCCCTATCTCTGTAACCTCCTCCAGACACTACATCCCTCCCTATCTCTGTAAACTCCTTCAGCAGCTGAAACCCTCCCTATCCATGTAACCTACTCCAGCCCCTACAACCCTCCCTTTCTCTGTAACCTTCTCCAGCCAAGTAAAACCCTACCTACCTCTGTAACCACCTCCAGCCAATACACCCCTCCTTATCTCTGTAACTGCCTCTAGCCCCTCCACGCCTGCAAACACCTCAAGCCCATACAACGCTCCCTATCTCTGTAACCTCTTCCAGCCCCTACAAACCTCCCTATCTCAGTAACCTCCTCCAGCCCCTATATCCCCAACTATTTCTGTAATCATGTCCAGCCACCTACACCCCTCCCTATCTCTGTAACCTCCTCCACTCACTATAATCCTCCCGATCTTTGTAACCTCCTCTAGCCCCTACACACCTCCCTATCTCAGTAACCTCGCCGGCCTCTACCCACCTCCCAATCTCTGTAACCTCCTCCACTCACTACAACACTCCCTATTTCTGTCAGCTCCTCCAAACATACAACACTCCCTATCTCAGTAACCTCCTCCAGCCCCGAGGACATTCCCTATCCCTTTAATCTGCTCCAGGTCCTAAAACCATCCTTATCTCTGTAACCTCCTCCAGCACCTACATCTCTCCCTATCTCTGTAACCTCTTCCAGTACCTACACCCCTCCCTATCTCTGTAACCTCCTCCAGCACCTACATCTCTCCCTATCTCTGTAACCTCTTCCAGTACTTACACCCCTTCCTATCTCTATAAGCTCCTCCAGCCCCAAAAAACATCCCTATATCTGAAACCTGCTGCAGCCCGTACAAATCTCCCTATCTCTGTATCCTCCTACAGCCCCTACAAACCTCCCTATCTCAGTAACCTCCTCCAGCCCCTACACCCCTCCCTATCTCTGTAACCTCCTCCAGCCAAATACAACCCTATCTATCTCGGTAACCTCCTCCAGCCCCTACACGCCTCCCTATCTCTGTAAACACCACCAGCGAGTACAACCCTCCATTTCTCTGTAACCTCCTGCAGCCCCTACAACCCTCCCTATCTCTGTAACCTCCTCTAGCCCATAAAAACCTCCTTATCTCTGTAACCTCCTCGAATCCCTACACATCTCCCTATTCCACTAACCTCCTCCAGACGCTACACACCCCCATCTCTGTAACATCCTCCACTCACCTCAATCCGCCCTATCTCTGTAACCTACTCCAGCCCATACACGCCCCCTATCTCTGTAACCTCCTCCAGCCTCTACACCCCTCCCTATCTCTGTAACCTTCTCCACTCACTACAAAACTACCTATCTCTATAATCTCCTCCATCCCCTACAACACTCTGTAACCTCCTCCAGCACCTACAATGCTCCCTGTTTCTTTAACCTCCTCCAACCACTACAAACCTCTCTATCTCTGTAGCCTCCTCCAGACCCTACATCCCTCCCCATCTCTGTAACCTCCTCCATCCCCTACAACCCTCCCCATCTCTGTAACCTCCTCCATCCCCTACAACCCTCCCCATCTCTGTAACCTCCTCCATCCCCTACAATCCTCCCCATCTCTGTAACCTCCTCCATCCCCTACAACCCTCCCTATCTCTGTAACCTCCTCCAGCAGCTGAAGCCCTCCCTATCCATGTAACGTACACCAGCCCCTAAAGCCCACCCTTTCTCTGTAACCTTTTCCAGCCAAATACAACCTTACCTATCACCGTAACCTGCTCCAGCCAATACACCCCTCTCTGTCTCTGCAAACTCCTCCAGCCCCTACAACCCTCCCTATCTCTGCAAGCCCCTCCAGCCCCAACAACCCTCCCAATTTCTGTAACCTCCTCCAGCCTCTCCACCCCTCCCTATCTCTGTAAACTTCTCGACTCACGAAAAAACAACCTATCTCTGTAACCTCCTCCATCCCCTACAACCCTCCCCATCTCTGTAACCTCCTCCATCCCCTACAACCCTCCCCATCTCTGTAACCTCCTCCATCCCCTACAACCCTCCCCATCTCTGTAACCTCCTCCATCCCCTACAATCCTCCCCATCTCTGTAAACTCCTCCATCCCCTACAACCCTCCCCATCTCTGTAGCCTCCTCCATCCCCTACAACCCTCCCCATCTCTGTAACCTCCTCCATCCCCTACAACCCTCCCCATCTCTGTAACCTCCTCCATCCCCTACAACCCTCCACATCTCTGTAACCTCCTCCATCCCCTACAACCCTCCCCATCTCTGTAACCTCCTCCATCCCCTACAACCCTCCCCATCTCTGTAACCTCCTCCATCCCCTACAATCCTCCCCATCTCTGTAACCTCCTCCATCCCCTACAACCCTCCCCATCTCTGTAACCTCCTCCATCCCCTACAACCCTCGCTACCTCTGTAACCTCCTCCAGCCTCTCCACCCCTCCCTATCTCTGTAACCTCCTCCAGCCTATCACCCCTCCCTATCTCTGTAACCTCCTCCATCCCCTACAGCCCTCCCTATCTCTGTAACCTCCTCCAGCCCCTACAAGCCTCCCTATCTCTGTAAACTCCACCAGCATCTACAACCCTCCGTTTCTCTGTAACCTCCTCCAGCCCCTACAAACCTCCCTATCTCTGTAACCTCCTCCAGGCCCTAAAACCCTCCTTATCTCTGTAACCTCCTCCAGCCCCTACACGACTCTACATCTGTCTAACCTCCTCCAATTCCTACACCCCTCCCTATCTCTCTAACTTCCTCCAGACGCTACACACCCCCATCTCTGTAACATCCTCCACTCACTACAATTTGCCCTATCTCTGAAAACTCATCAACTGCCTACAACACTCCCTATCTCTGTAACCTACTCCAGGACCTACAACACTCCCTATATCTCTATCCTCCTCCAGCCACTACAAACCTCCCTATCTCTGTAACCTCCTCCAGACACTACATCCCTCCCTATCTCTGTAAACTCCTCCAGCAGCTGAAACCCTCCCTATCCATGTAACCTACTCCAGCCCCTACAACCCTCCCTTTCTCTGTAACCTTCTCCAGCCAAGTAAAACCCTACCTACCTCTGTAACCACCTCCAGCCAATACACCCCTTCTTATCTCTGTAACCGCCTCTAGCCCCTCCACGCCTGCAAACACCTCCAGCCCCTACAATGCTCCCTATCTCTGTAACCTCTTCCAGCCCCTACAAACCTCCCTATCTCTGTAACCTCCTCCAGCCCCTACAACTCCCACTATTTCTGTAACCATGTCCAGCCACCTACACCCCTCCCTATCTCTGTAACCTCCTCCACTCACTATAATCCTCCCGATCTTTGTAACCTCCTCTAGCCCCTACATGCCTCCCTATCTCGGTAACCTCCTCCGACCTCTACACACCTTCCAATCTCTGTAACCTCCTCCACTCACTACAACACTCCCTATTTCTGTCAGCTCCTCCAAACATACAACACTCCCTATCTCAGTAACCTCCTCCAGCCCCTAGAACATTCCCTATCCCTTTAATCTGCTCCAGGTCCTAAAACCATCCTTATCTCTGTAACCTCCTCCAGCACCTACACCTCTCCCTATCTCTGTAACCTCTTCCAGTACCTACACCCCTTCCTATCTCTGTAACCTCTTCCAGCCCCAAAAGACATCCCTATATCTGAAACCTGCTCCAGCCCGTACAATACTCCCTATCTCTGTATCCTCCTACAGCCCCTACAAACCTCCCTATCACTCTAACCTCCTCCAGACACTACACTCCATCTCTGAAACATCCTCCACTCACTACAACCCTCCCAATCTCTGTAACCTCTTCCACTCACTACAACCATCCCGATCTTTGTAACCTACTCCTGATCCTACACACCTCCCTATCTCGGTTACCTCCTCTGGCCTCTACATGCCTCTCAGTCTCTCTAACCTCCTCCACTCACTACAACCCTTCCTATCTCTGTTTCCTCCTCCAGGCCCTACAAATCTCCCTATCTCAGTAACCTCCTCCAACCCCTACATACACCCCTATTTCTGTAACCATGTCCAGCCAGCTACACCGCCCCCCCCATCTCTGTAACATCCTCCACTCACTACAACCCTCCCAATCTCAGTAATCTCCTCCAGCCCCTAGAAACCTCCCTATCTCTTTAACCTCATTCAGGTCCTAAAACCAAACTTATCTCTGTAACCTCCTCCAGCACCTCCACCGCTCCCTATCTCTGTAAACTCCTCCAGCACCTACAACCCTCCCTCTCTCTGTAACCTGCTCCAGCCTCGCACCCCTCCCTAACTCTGTAACCTCCTCCAGCCAATACACACCTCCCTATCTCTGTAACCGCCTCCAGCCCCGCCACTCCTCCCTATCTCTGTAACCTCCTCCAGACCCTACAACCCACCCTAACTCTGTAACCTGCTCCAGTCCCTACACCCCTCCCTATCTCTGTAACCTCCTCCACTCACTACAATCCACCCGATCTTTGTAACCTCCTCTAGCCCCTACACCGCTCCTTATCTCTGTACCCTCCTCCAGCCCCTACAACCCTCCCTATCTCTGTAACCTCCTCAAGCCCCTACACCCCTCCCTATCTCTCTAACCTCCTCCAGACACTACACCCCCCCATCCCTGTAACAACCATCCAGATCTTTGTAACCTCCTCCAGCCCCTACATGCTTCCCAATCTCTGTTACCTCCTCCACTCACTACAAACCTCCCTATTTCTGTCACCTCCTACAAACATACTACACTCCCTATCTTAGTAACCTCCTCCAGCCCCTAGAACACTCCCTATCTCTTTAACCTCCTCCAGGTCCTAAAACCATCCTTATCTCTGTAACCTCCTCCAGTACCTACACCCCTTCCTATCTCTATAACCTCCTCCAGCCCCTACACGCCTCCCTATCTCTGTAAACTCCACCAGCGTCTACAAACCTCCCTATCTCTGTAACCTCCTCCAGCCCCTACAACCCTCCCTTTCTCTGTAATCTTCTCCTGCCAAACACAACCCTACCTCCCTCTGTAACCTCCTCCAGCCAATACTCCCCTCCTTATCTCTGTAACCGCCACCAGCCCCTCCACGCCTCCCTATCTCTGCAAACTCCTTCAGCCCCTACAACCCTCCCTCTCTCTGTAACCTCCTCCAGCCCCTACAAACCTCCCTATCTCTGTAACCTCCTCCAGGACCTACAACCCTCCCTATCACTGTAACCTCCTCCAACCCCTACACCCCTCTCTATCTCTCTAACCTCCTCCAGACACTACACCCCTCCATCTCTGTAACATCCTCCACTCACTACAACCCTCCCAATCTCTGTAAACTCCTCCACTCACTACTACCCTCCCAATCTCAAAAATCTCCTCCAGCCCCAAGAAACCGCCCTATCTCTTTAACCTCCTCCAGGTCCTAAAACCATCCTTATCTCTGCAACCTCCTCCAGCACCTACACCCCTCCCTATCTCTGTAAACTCCTCCAGCACCTACACCCCTCCCTATCTCTGCAAACTCTTCCAGCACCTACACCCCTCTCTATCTCTCTAACCTCCTCCAGACACTACACCCCTCCATCTCTGTAACATCCTCCACTCACTACAACCCTCCCAATCTCTGTAAGCTCCTCCACTCACTACAACCCTTCCTATTTCTTTCACCTCCTCCAAACATACAACACACCCTATCTCAGTAACCTCCTCCAGCCCCTAGAACCCTCCCTATCTCTTTAACCTCCTCCAGGTCCTAAAACCATCCTTATCTCTGTAACCTCTTCCAGTGCCTATACCCCTTCCTATCTCTATAACCTCCTCCAGCCCCCAAAAACATCCCTATCTCTGAAACCAGCTCCAGCACCTACAAAACTCCCTATCTCTGTATCCTCCTCCAGCCCCTACTCCCCACCTTATCTTTGTAACCTCCACGATGCCCTACAACACTATCGATCTCGATAACCTCCTCCAGCGCCTGCAAAACTCCCTATCTCAGTAAACTCCTCCAGCCCCTACACCCCTCCCTATCTCGGCAAACTCCTCCAGCACCTACACCCCTCCCTATCTCTATAAAATCTTCCAGCACCTACATGCGTTCCTATCTCTGTAAATTCCTCCAGCACCTACAATGCTCTCTATCTCTGTATCCTCCACCAGCCACTACAAACCTCCCTATCTCTGTAACCTCCCTATCTCTGTTACCTCCTCCAGCAGCTGAACCCCTCCCTATCTATGAAACCTACTCCAGCCCCTACACCACTCCCTTTCTCTGTAACCTTCTCTAGCCAAATACAACCCTACCTATCTCTGTAACCTCGTCAGCCAATACACGCCTCCTTATCTCTGTAACCTTATGCAGCCTCTACACCGCTCCCTGTCTCTCTAACCTCCTCCAGATGCTACACACTCCCATCTCTGTAACATCCTCCACTCACCTCAATCCGCCCTATCTCTGAAAACTCAACTCCCTACAACACTCCCTATCTCTGTAACCTCCTCCAGCACCTACAACGCTCCCTATCTCTGTATCCTCCTCCAGCCACTACAAACCTTCCTATCTCTGTAACCTCCTCCAGACACTACAGCCCCCCATCTCTGTAACATCCTCCACTCACTACAAACCTCCCAATCTCAGTAACCTCCTCCAGCCCCTAGAACACTCCCTATCTCTGTAACCTCCTCCAGGCCCTAAAACCCTCCTTATCTCTGTAAGCTCCTCCAGCCCCTACACCCTTCCCCATCTCTCTAACCTCCTCCAATCCCTACACCCCTCCCTATCTCTAAACTCCTCCAGACGCCTCACACCCGCATCTCTGTAACATCCTCCACTCACTACAACACGGCCTATCTCTGAAAACTCCTCAACTCCCTACAACACTCCCTATCTCTGTAACCTCCTGCACTCACTACAACTCTCCCTATTGCTGTAACATCCTCAAAACCCTACAAACCTCCCTATTGCTGTAACCTCTCCCAGCACCGACAACCCTCCCCATCTCTTTTACGTCCTCCAGCCCCTACACCCCACCTTATCTTTCTAACCTCCATGAGCCCCTACAACCCTATCGATCTCAGTAACCTCCTTAGCGCCTGCAAAACTCCCTAACTCTGTAACCTCCTCCAGCCCCTACACCCCTCCCTATCTCTGCAAACACCTCCAGCACCTACACCTCCTCCAGCACCTACAACGCTCTCTATCTCTGTATCCTCCTCCAGCCACTACAAACCTCCCTATCTCTGTAACCTCCTCCAGCAGCTGAACCCCTCCCTATCTAGAAAACCTACTCCAGCCCCTACACCCCTCCCTTTCTCTGTAACCTTCTCCAGCCAAATACAACCCTACCTATCTCTGTAACCTTCTCCAGCCAATACACCCCTCCCTATCTCTGTAACCTCCTGCAGCCTCTACAACCCTCCCTATCTCTGTAACATTCTCCACTCACTACGACCCAACCTATCTCTGTAACTTCCTCCGTTCCCTACAACCCTCCCTATCTCTGTAACCTCCTCCAGCCCCTACAAACCTCTCTATCTCTGTAACCTTCTCCAGGCCCAAAAACCCTCTTTATCTCTGTAACCTCCTCCAGCCCCTACAACCCTCCCCATCTCTCTAACCTCCTCCAATCCCTACATGCCTCCCTATCTCTCCAACCTCCTCCAGATGCTACACACCCCCATCTCTGTAACCTTTTCCAGCCCCAAAAAACCTCCCTATCTCTGTAACCTCCACCAGCCCCTGCACCCCTCCCTATCTATGTAACCTCCTCCAGTCCATACACCCCTCCCTATCTCTGTAATCTCGTCCAGCCCCTACAAACCTACTTATCTCTATAACATCCTCCAGCACCTTAACCCCTTCCTATCTCTATAACCTCTTCCAGCCTCTAAAAACCTCCCTATCTCTGAAACCTGCTCTAGCATCTACAATGATCCCAATCTCTGTATCTTCCTCCATCCCCCAGAAACCTCCCCATCTCTGTAACCTCCTCCAGACCTTACACCCATCTCTATCTCTCTAACCTCCTCCACACCTTATACCCATCCCTATCTCTGTAAACTTCTCCAGCCCCTACACCCCTCCCTATCTCTGTAATCTCCTCAGCCCCTAGAAACTTCTCTATCTCTTTAACCTCCTCCAGGTCCTAAAACCATCCTTATCTCTGTAACCTCCGCCAGCACCTACACCCCTCCCTATCTCTGTAAACTCCTCCAGCACCTACACCCCTCCCTATCTCTGCAAACTCTTCCAGCACCTACACCCCTCCCTATCTCTGTATCCTCCCCCAGCCACTACAAACCTCCCTATCTCTATTTCCTCCTCCAGACCCTACATCCCTCCCTATCTCTGCAACCTCCTCCAGCAGCTGAACCCCTCCCTATCTATGTAACCTACTCCAGCCCCTACACCACTCCCTTTCTCTGTAACCTTCTCCAACCAAATACAACCCTACCTATCTCTGTAACCTCGTCAGCCAATACACGCCTCCTTATCTCTGTAACCTCATGCAGCCTCTACACCCCTCCCTATCTCTGTAACCTTCTCCACTCACTACGACCCAACCTATCTCTGTAACCTCCTCCAGCCCCTACAAACCTCTCTACCTCTGTAACCTCCTCCAGGCCCTAAAACCCTCCTTATCTCTGTAACCTCCTCCAGCCTCTACAACCCTCCCCATCTGTCTAACCTCCTCCAATCCTTACACCGCTCCCTATCTCTCTAACCTCCTCCAGATGCTACACACCCCCATCTCTGTAACATCCTCCACTCACCTCAATCCGCCCTATCTCTGAAAACTCAACTCCCTACAACACTCTCTATCTCTGTAACCTCCTCCAGCACCGACAATGCTCCCTATCTCTGTATCCTCCTCCAGCCACGACAAACCTTCCTATCTCTGTAACCTCCTCCAGACACTACAGCCCCCCATCTCTGTAACATCCTTCTCTCACTACAAACCTCCCAATCTCAGTAACCTCCTCCAGCCCCTAGAACACTCCCTATCTCTGTCACCTCCTCCAGGCCCTAAAACCCTCCTTATCTCTGTAAGCTCCTCCAGCCCCTACACCCCTCCCCATCTCTCTAACCTCCTCCAATCCCTACACCCCTCCCTATCTCTCTAAACTCCTCCAGATGCTACACACCCGCATCTCTGTAACATCCTCCACTCACTACAACATGGCCTATCTCTGTAACCACCACCACTCATTACAACTCTCCCTATTGCTGTAACCTCCTCAAAACCCTACAAACCTCCCTATTGCTGTAACCTCTCCCAGCACCGACAACCCTCCCCATCTCTTTTACGTCCTCCAGCCCCTACACCCCACCTTATCTTTCTAACCTCCATGAGCCCCTACAACCCTATCGATCTCAGTAACCTCCTTAGCGCCTGCAAAACTCCCTAACTCTGTAACCTCCTCCAGCCCCTACACCCCTCCCTATCTCTGCAAACACCTCCAGCACCTACACCCCTCCCTTTCTCTGTAACCTCCTCCAGCACCTACAACGCTCTCTATCTCTGTATCCTCCTCCAGCCACTACAAACCTCCCTATCTCTGTAACCTCCTCCAGCAGCTGAACCCCTCCCTATCTAGGAAACCTACTCCAGCCCCTATACCCTCCCTTTCTCTGTAACCTTCTCCAGCCAAATACAACCCTACCTATCTCTGTAACCTCCTCCAGCCAATACACCCCTCCTTATCTCTGTAACCTCCTGCAGCCTCTACACCCCTCCCTATCTCTGTAACATTCTACACTCACTACGACCCAACCTATCTCTGTAACTTCCTCCGTTCCCTACAACCCTCCCTATCTCTGTAACCTCCTCCACCCCCTACAAACCTCTCTATCTCTGTAATCTCCTCCAGGCCCAAAAACCCTCTTTATCTCTGTAACCTCCTCCAGCCCCTACAACTCTCCCCCATCTCTCTAACCTCCTCCAGCCACTACAAACCTATCTCTGTATCCTCCTCCAGCCACTACAAACCTCCCTATCTCTATTTCCTCCTCCAGACCCTACAGCCCTCCCAATCTCTCTAACCTCCTCCAGACGCTACACACCCCCATCTCTGTAACATCCTCCACTCACTACAACCACCCAATCTCTGAAAATTCGTCAACTCCCTACAACACTCCCTATATCGGTAACCTCCTCCAACCTCTACACCCCCTCCCTATCTCTGCAACCTTCTCCACTCACTATAATCCTAGCTCTCTCTGTAACTTCCTCCATCCCCTACAACCCTCCCTATCTCTGTAACCTCCTCCAGCCCCTAAAGCCATCCCTATCTCTGTAACCTCCTCCAGGTCCTACAACACTCCCTATCTCTGTGACCTCCTGCAGCCCCTACACACCTCCCTATCTCTCTAACCTCCTCCAGACGCTACACACCCCCATCTTTGTAACCTCCTCCACTCACTACGACCCAACCAACCTCTGTAACCTCCCCCAGCCCCTACAACCCTCCCCATCTCTCTAAACTCCTCCAATCTCTACACCCCTCCCTATCTCTCTCACCTCCTCCAGACGCTACACACCCCGATCTCTGTAACATCCTCCACTCACTACAACCCTCCCTATCTCAGTCATCTCCTCCAGCGCTTACAAATCTCCCTATCTATATAACCTCCTCCAGCCACCTACACCCCTCCCAATCTCTGTAACCTCCTCCAGCGCCTACAAATCTCCCTAACTCTGTAACCTCCTCCAGCGCCTACAATCCTCCCTATCTCAGTAACCTCCACCAGCCACCTACACCCCTCCCTATCTCTGTAACCTCCTCCACTCACTACAACCCTCCCGATCTTTGTAACCTCCTCCAGCCCCTACACGCCTCCCTATCTCCGTAACCTCCTCCGGCCTCTTCAAGCCAACCAATCTCTGTAACCTCCTGCACTCACTACAACACTCCCTATCTCTCTCACCTCCTCCAACAATACAACACCCTATTTCTTTAGCCTTCTCCAGGCCCTAAAACCATCCTTATCTCTGTAACCTCCTCCAGCCTCTACACCCCTCCCTATCTCTCTAACCTCCTCCAGACCCTACACCCCTCCTTATCTCTGTAACATCCTCCAGCCATTAAACCCCTCCCAATCTCTGTAACCACCTCGCGTCCCGACAAATCTTCCTATCTCTGTAACCTCCTCCACTCCCTGCAACCCTCCCTATCTGTAACCTCCTCCACTCACTATAACCCTCCCTATCTCTGTAACTTCCTCCACTCCCTGCAACCCTCCCTATCTGTAACCTCCTCCAGTCACCATAACCCTCCCTATCTCTGTAACCTCTTCCACTCCCTACAACACTCCCTATCTCTGTAACCTCCTCCACTCCCTACAACACTCCCTATCTCTGTAACCTCCTCCAGTACCTGCACCCCTCCCTATTTCTGTAACCTCCTCCAGGTCCTACAACACGCCCTATCTCTGTGACCTCCTGCAACCCCAACACACCTCTCTATATCTCTAACCTCCTCCAGATGCTACACCCCCCCCATCTTTGTAACCTCCTCCACTCACTACAACCCTCCCTATCTCTGTCATCTCCTCCAGCGCCTACAAATCTCCCTAACTCTGTAACCTCCTCCCCGCCCCTACAAAACTCCCTATCTCAGTACCTACTCCAGGCCCTACACCCCTCCCTATCTCTGTAACCTCCTCCACTCCCTACAACACTCCCTATCTCTGTAACCTTCTCCAGCCTCAAAAAACTTCCCTATCTCTGTAACCTCCTCCAGCCCCTACACCCCTCCCTATCTATGTAACCTCCTCCAGCCCATACACCCCTCCCTATCTCTGTAAACTCCTCCAGCCGCTACAAACCTACTTATCTCTATAACATCCTCCAGCACCTTAACCCCTTCCTATCTCTATAACCTCCTCCAGCCTCTAAAAACCTCCCTATCTCTGAAACCTGCTCTAGCACCTACAATGATCCCAATCTCTGTATCTTCCTCCAGCCCCCAGAAACCTCCCCATCTCTGTAACCTCCTCCAGACCTTATACCCATCTCTATCTCTGTAACCTCCTCCACACCTTATACCCATCCCTATCTCTGTAAACTTCTCCAGCCCATACACCCCTCCCTATCTCTGTAATCTCCTCCAGCCCCTACATGCTTCGCTATCTTTGTAACCTCCTCCAGGCCCTAAAACCCTCCTTATCTCTGTAACCTCCTCCAGGCCCTACACCCCTCCCTATCTCTCTAACCTCCTCCAGGCCCTACACCCTTCCCTACTCTCTAACCTCCTCTAGCCCCTACACACCTCCCCATCTCTCTAACCTCCTCCAATCCCTACACCCTTCCCAATCTCTCTAACCTCCCCAAAAGATACACCCCCCATCTCTGTAACATCCTCCACTCACTACAACCCGCCCTATCTCTGAAAACTCAACTCACTCTGTATCCTCCTCCACTCACTACAACCCTCCCTATCTCTGTAACCTCTCCCAGCCCCGACAACCCTCCCTATCTCAGTTACCTCCTCCAGACCCTAGACCCCACACTATCTCAGTAACCTCTTCCAGCACCTACACCCCTTCTTATCTCCGTAATCTCCTCCAGCCCCTAAAAACCTCTCTATCCCTGTAACCTCCTCCAGCAGCTGCACACCCTATCTATTTAACCACCTCTAGCCCCTACATCTCTCCCTATCTCTGTAACCTTCACCACTCACTACAACCCTACCTATCTCCGTAACCTCCTCCAGCCCCTAAAAACCTCTCTATCCCTGTAACCTCCTCCAGCAGCTGCACACCCTATCTATTTAACCACCTCCAGCCCCTACATCTCTCCCTATCTCTGTAACCTCCTCCAGGTCCTACATCCCTCCCTATCTATGTAACCACCTCCAGCCCCTACACCGCTCCCTATCTCTGTAACCTCCTCCAGCCAAATACAACCCTCCTGATCTTTGTAACCTCCTCCAGCCCCTACAATCCTCCCTTTCTCTGTAACCTCCTCCACTCACTACAACCCTCCCTATCTCTGTAAACTCCTCCACTCCCTACAATACTCACTATCTCTGTAAACTCCTCCACTCCCTACAACACTCCTTATCTCTGTAACTTCCTCCACTCACTACAAACCTCCCTCTCTCTGAACCCTCCTCCAGCCCATACACCCCTCCCTATCTCAGTAACCTCCTCCACTTATTACAACACTCCCTATCTCTGTAACCTCCTCCAGACCCTTCACCCCTCTCTATCTCTGTAACCTCCTCCAGCCCCTTCATCCCTCCCTATCTCAGTAATCTCCTCCAGCCCCTACAAATCTCCCCATCTCTGAAACCTCCTCCATCCCCACAACCGTCCCTATCTCTTCTAAGCTCCTCCAGCCACCTACACGCCTCCCTCTCTCTGTAACCTCCTCCAGCCCTGACACCCCCTTATCTCCATAACTTGCTCCACTCTCTACAACCCTCCCCATCTCTGTAACCTCCTCGAGCCCCTGCACTCCTCCCTATCTCCATAACCTTCTCCAGCCCGCTACACCCCTCCCTATTTCTGTAACCTCCTCCAGCCCTTACAACCCTCCCTATCCCTGTAACCACCTCCACCTCTCTCTCACCCTCACCCTCGCCCCCCCCACTCAACCTCCCCATCAACGATACCATCACCCCCCCTCACACACCTTCTCATCCTCCTCCTCACTGACCCCTCACCGACCCCCTAACCGACCCCCTCACTGACCCCCTCACCCGTCCCCTCAACCTCACCCTCCCTCTCACTCTCTCTCTCACCCTCTCCCTCACCAAAACCCTCACCCTCCCCCTCACCGAGGCCCACAGCCTCCCCCTCACCCTCACCGACATCTTCAACGTTGCCCTCACCCTCCCCCTCCCCCTCCCCGACACCCTCACCCTTCTCCTCACCTA